>CAUYPK010089251.1:0-13269 GCA_963574355.1 Loris lydekkerianus | reverse complement strand
AAAAAGAAGAGAGGCACAGAAAGAGGGAGACAGAGCAACATAGATGTACAGTAGGGTACTTTGACACAACCTTAAAAAAAAAAAAAAACTAACCTCTAGGGGTGCCCAGTTGGGTGTTTCCCTTGAGATAAGCAACTCTTTGCTAACCTGATCAGACACAGCACCCCACCTCCACCAAGTAAAGAGGAAAGACAAAAATGCTATAAATAAAACCAAAACAAGCAAACATAAAACTTTATGGGATGAAATTGGGTGAAAAACCAAATAATAGAGGTAGAAACACTAGCAAAAATGAAGTTCTAATTATTGAAAAAGGCAGCAATGGGAAATTGTATTTAAACTAGAAAAGTGGAGAAAGAAAAGAAAGAAAAAAGAACAAAATAATCTGTAGGGAGAAGGTTGAAATTAAAAAACAAAACAACAACAATAAAAAAAAAAACAATGAAAAAAACAAACAAACAAAAAACAAAAACAAAGTAGTATATATATCTTGTGTAATATTGTCTGGACAACAGGTGGTCTTCTGAGGTATGAGATGTTAATCACAATGCTGATATGACTGGAGGCCTTTGCTGATTTCTTAAACCTCACAGTGTGGAGACCCTGAATCTCTCTTCAGCCCTCTTAAAAGGTACTTTAAACTTCTAAACTTGGCTAAGCAGAAGCTTTCCCAGGAAAGTGTTTGTCAATCGGATCACTGCTGAAGTGGCTATCCACTTACCCAGTGTGCCAAAACCGGTCTCACTTTGCCCCTGAGGGTTAAGGCTGTAAGGTGGCTCAGTCCCTGCCTTTAGGCTGCTCAGTCACTTGATTACTAGCTCCCGCCTAATCCTTGCTCTGGGAACCTGAGGGTGGAGCTTGCTGGCACAGTTCTCTCACAATGGCTCTCTGCGGCCCACAACTGAACACTATTAGCTCTGTCAGGCTCAGCAGCTCCGTCTGGGGCCCTAGACAATGCCCAAAGTTCTCTGCGTTCCTGCCCAAGCTCTCCTCAAGGCATTTCAACTGAGTGCCAAGTCCAAAAACACCAAAACAGTTCACAGGTAAGGCCTTTCCAGTTTGCAGTCTCACTGCTGCTGTACTTACCACTGCCATCAGGAGAAGACCGATTGAACACACACAACCACTTGCCAGTTTTCCACTGTTTTTGTCCTCCTCTTGGGGTCCGGAAGTCTCTGGCTAACTCCCTTTGTCCTCAAAGGGATGATTATAGGCAGATCCCACCAGCCAGAGATGCCTGGAGTCTTATCTCCCCAGACTCATGGTGCCCAGTTATAAGGAAGCTATTACTCAGCCACCATCTTGCTCTCACTACCTTAGAGTTTTATTAAAAGAAGATCCAGACCTTTGGGAATATCCTATAGTTTGATTACCTTATAACAGGTTATTTCCACATTCTGATAGGAAATTCAGCAGGATAACCTCTAAGGCAGGCCTTCTGCACTGATTGTGCTTTACCATTAATATTGTTTTTAAAAATACTCTGATAAATCATCTAAATCATTACTATAAGAATAAGATATTAAAACTTCAGTTTTCTTTGAAAATTCTTCATACTTATTTACATAGAGGTTATATTAGTTTGCAGTCCTACCAGCACTGCAAAACATTCCCTACTCTCCACATTCATGTCAATATCTTAAGCTTTAGGATTTGTTTTCTCCTAACGTGCATCATGTTGGTGTATACAGCACTCCCCTATCCTTGAGTGAAGGGTTCAACAACAATTTGAACTTTACCTTGGAAGTGAGAACAATGTAGCCTAAACATTTATACTCTCATATCACTCTGAAATTAAAAAACAAAACAAAACAAAACTGAACAAATATAAAACAACAACAACAAAAAGGAAACTTCAGTTTTCTAAATTTTTTTCTGAGAGATTGAAGGTAATTTTATATACATATATAGTGATGATTTAGTTTCAAATTCTAGGCTATTAATATTTGACCAATATATAACATGGCACTGTTTGCTTTAAGATCATATTTATTAGATGAAAGTTAACATAATTTTGTACTTAGAAAATTGGATGTTTTAATACTATACCATTATCAATCCTTGATTGCATCACACATTTCAAAATCTATTATACTTTCTTCTTCATTCCTCTTCCTCCATCCCCTTCTTATCTAATTGAAAGTTTGTTGCTTTTTCCCCTATTATATGAGTAGATGTTTGTCACTAAATTCCACTTTTAATTGGACAATAGGAAAAGCTGATAAAGACAGTAGTTAGTGCAGAAATTTTAGACTGAAATCTTCTTTGCATTACAAACAACACTAGATGTAAAGAGCTTTACAAGATATATATGACCATTCTAAGTTTCTATAATCCAGTCCATTGTGACTGTAAAAGGCAGCATTTACATAGTTTGGTGTTCAGTATCTCATCTCATCTGATAGGTGCATTCTGTTTTCTGAAGAACTATGTCATTATCTCAAGAAAATTACAGAAATATTATTTTGAGTACTTATTTTCATTCACCTTTTGGAAGATTGAAGTTTCAAAATAGTATTGAAATGTTTCCATCTCATAACTTAAAGTGTTTAATATTCCATACTTTGTTATGCTACCAAAAATATTGCTAGGTCATAATTGCAATGAAAAGCACAACTAGACAGGATGAAAATATTAATAGCTGAATAATTACTGTTCATCAGAAATGCACTGTAGTTATGGTACTCTAGGGTACTGCTAGTTTTCTTGATTTATCTAAAAAGTAAATTAAATATCACTGTAGTTTCTGAGATGGAGTTGGTTTTGTTAAAACTTAAAAATATTTAAATTCATTCTGATTCATGTGGGCATCTGAAAACAAGTATGCTTTTACAGGAATAAGGGAATAGGGTTTTGTACAGCTCAATAGTTTTTATGTTGTTTTAAATTAACTTTCTTGTAATTCCCTGTCGTTATTTTATTCAGAGAATGGTAAGAGGTAACTATATAATTAAATTAACACGTATCTGTAAGTCCCAATGGATAAGATAATAAAAAAATCTGTAACATATTGTATGAAATATTTACCCTGTTTTTTGAAAGGATGGAGTTTGTTTTATGTAAAATTTGATATCCATTGATTTTTTGTTATTACAAATAATATTTTAATTTTTATTACACTATCATAATACAAATACAATAGAAGAACTTACACCTGACTTGCAAAGTGGAATTTATAAAAGGCAAGATCTTACTATATCTTGTCTGATATAATAAGATATTTATAAAAGAATGTCCATCTGGAGTTAAAAATATAAAAGTAACGTATACAAAACTTAATTGTAAGTTTTATTTTAATAAAGAAAAAATATGTTAACCTTTTAAAACATAAATTTCTAAGTTTTTATATGAATAGTTTGCCTAAATTGCTTGACTTTTTTTACATTGATGTGAACATGCCCACAAAAGTATCTAAAAGATTCTTCCCAGAAAAAGAAATAATCAACAGAATGAACAGAAAACCTGCAAAATGTGAGAAAATATTTGCAAATTATCGATCAACAGGGGACTAATATAAAGAATTTAAAAGGAACTCAAACAATTCAGCTATGATACAAACAATCCCATTAAAAACTAGGCAAAAGGCATAGACAGATGTTTTTCAAAAGAAGACATACAGATAGCCAACTAGCACACAAAAGGATTCTCAAGATCAGTCGTCATCACAGAAATTCAGATTAAAACCAAAATGAGGTATCATCTTACACTAGTCAGAGTGAGTATTATTAAAAAGACAAAAAATAACAAACGTTGGTGAGGATGTGGAGAAAAGGGTATGTTTACATATTATTGAAAGGGATGTAAGTTAGTATTATACAACATTTACAGAAATTAGTATGTAGATTTGTAAAGAACTGAAAATAGAACTAACATAGGATCCAGCAATCCCACTTTTGGGTATCTACTGAAAGGAAAGGTGTTTATCACAGCACTATTCAACCTAAGTGTCCATCAATGGATGATTAGATAAGGTAAATGTGGTATCTGAGGCCTGAAAATCAAGTCTATGAACTTGCCACTGTGCACTTACATTAGCAGCACTGTGCAAAAAACTCAGTAAGGGTTTTGGTATATCAGTGTCTCACAGCTGTGTTCATGTCAATGTGTATGTGGTGGTGTCTTGCTGAGTGACATTTGTTAATGTTGCATGTTTTTGTGTGCTGCTGTAAGAATTCCAGAGATTAAATTAAAACAATGAACAAACATTAAATTTCTTGTTAAACTTAGCAAGAGTGGAAGTGAAATCAGGGACTCTAAGTTTATAGAGGTAATGCATGGAGAAAATAGCTGTGTATAAATGGATTAAACATTTTTCTGAGAAGAGAAAGCATCACTGATGACTAGAGATCAGGGCAGTCAGTAGCAAACAGACCTCAGAAAAAAATTGCAAAAATTCATGAAATTATGATTCTAAATCATCTGGCTGTGAGAAACATAGCAGACAAAGTAAACAATGATAAGGAAACAGAAAACTCTTAACTGAAAATCTTGGCATGAAAAAGTGTGCAAAAACGGTCCTGAAGGAGCTCAACAATGAACAAAATCAGAGGAAAGTCAAAGTTTGCCAAGACATTTGGAGAGGCAGGATGATGATTAGGGCTGCATCATCACTGAGGATGAAATATGGGTGGATCCGTATGACCCCAAACCAAAGCAAAGTAGACAGTGGGAGTCAATCAAGTCTCCATGATAAAAAATGTTCTGTCAATCCAAATCAAGAGTCAAAACTATTTTGCTAACCTTTTTTTTTTTTTTTTTTTTTTCTAATATCAGAGGGATTGTTCATTATGAATCTGTACCAATTGGACCAACAGTTAACCAGTTTATTATTAGAAAGTGCTGAAAAGGCTAGAGGGAAATGATCTGAACTTTTTAGCAATAACTCAAGGCTCTTGCATCATGACAATGCACCAGTTTACACAGCACTGTCTGTGAGGGTATTTTTGGCCAGTGACTATATTGGAACACCCTCCCTACTCACCTGACCTGATCCCTAATTATGCTTTTTCTTTACCTGAAGATAAAGGAGATATTGAAAGGAAGAGATGTTGATAACATTCAGGACATCAAAGATAACACAATAATATCGCTGATGACTATTCCAGAAAAGGAGTTTAAAAATTGATTTGAAGACCAAACTAGGCTCTAGTTATCAGTGTATAACTTCCCACCCAAAGGGCATTCTTTAAGATGAATGCACCAATAATCAGCAATTAGGTATATAATACTTTTTCTAGGATGAGTTTGTAAACTTAATTGTCACAACCTATATACAAAAGGATACTATTCAGCAGTAAAAAGAATGAAATCATATATTTTTTGGCAACATGGCTGGATGGGAAGGCCATTATCTTAAGTGCTACAACTCAGAAACAGACATATACCCTATGTTCTTACTTATAAATAGCAGTTAAAGTGTATATTTGTACATAGAATGTGTAATGATTGACAATTAAGACTTGGAAGGGTAGAGGAATGGATGATGAGAAATTTTTGAAGAGGTGCAATGTATGTTATTGGATGGTGGATACATTAAAAGCCGTGTAACAAAATTACACTTGCAGTGTATAAATTTATACAAATAATAAATGAAGCTACACATAGGTCACAAGTCTCCCAATGAAATGTTCAATAAGTCACTCTATAGTAGCTATACTATTACCCTATAATTAATTCTAATACTGGCAACCACCTTCTTAAATATGAGCAGAACCAATAGGATTATCTGCTTGAGTAAAACCTATCTATATGGAAAGTATAAGATCACAAGGAAACAGAAAATAAAAACAAAGCTTGAAAGTAATAAACTGTATTTGGATAATAAAACAAAGAAATAAAAAAAGCTAACATTGTAAGTTTAGAGTGGTAATACTACCATGAAAGATAAAGAACCTGCTATTTTTTAATGGAATATTTAGAAAACTAAGAGAGTTCTAGGAAATGTAAACTATGATATAACTTAAAAACTGAAATTACAGGTTAACAAGAAAATGTAAGGGACTCTCAAACAGTAGAGAAAACGTTTTGGAGGAACTACAAAAAAGAAAACTAGAGATTAATTTAGGAATTCCAGTGTCCAAATTTATAGGTTCTCCAGAAAGAACAGAGACAACACAGGAAATAAATTTATAAAATGTTATGAAAAGAACAAATTTAGGAAAATCCCCCCAAATTATAGTAGATGATTTCTAGATTAAGAAGGTATGTCATGCCTAGCACAAGGAATGAAAATAGGATTGTGTCAAGTCCTGTTATCATTAATTAAATAATATTAGAAACAGAATGTATTAGTTTACTATTGTTGCTATAACAAATCATCACAAAGCAGTAGCTTAAGACAAATATATTTTACTATTATGGAGATCAGCTGTCCAAAATGTGCCTTACTAGGCTAAAATCAAGTGGTCAAGATTGGTGTTTCTTTCTTGAGGGCAAATATGGAAAATATGTTTTCTTATTTTTTCTGGTTTTTAAAGGCTGCCTGCCTTCTTTGGTTCATTGCTCCATCATTAAATCTAGCAGTGGCTAGTTAAGTGTTTCTCACATTGCATCATTCTGACACTAACACATATACTTCCCTCTTTCACTTACAAGGACCTTTTTGGTTACATTGAGCCCATCTGGATCATCTCCCCGTCTCAAGATCAGCTATTTAGCCACGATAGTTTCATCCACAATCTTAATTCCTTTTTGTCACTTTTTGTCATGCAACATAACAAATTTCCAGGTTCCAGGAATTAGAATGTGGACTTTTTTTTTGAGACAGAGGCTCTATGTCACCCTTGGTAGGGTGCTATGGTGTCACAGCTCACAACAACCTCAAATTCTTGGGCTTAAGCAATTTACCTGCCTCAGGCTCCCAAGTATCTGGGACCACAGGTGCCCGCCACAACGCCCATCCATTTTTTTTTTGTTGCAGTTGTTTAGCTGGCCCAGGCCATGTTGGAACCTGCCACCCTTGTTGTATGTGGCTAGAGCCATACCCACTGGGATACGGGCACCAAGCCAGAATGAGGACATTCTGAGAAGGGATGGAGTTATTATGCTTACCACAATGTTACTCAAACTTCCAGTTAGAAAAATACTAGTCTTACACAAATGATTAATAATCCTTTAATTATTCACAGTTCAGTTATTCCATAAATAATTAATAGACTCCTATTATGTAATCTGTACTGTTGAAGACACTGTGGATACAGCAATTAAAAACATAAAAATCCCTGCCTTTTGGTGATATATATTTCAATGGATGAGCAATAGACTTTAAAGAGATTTTTAAGAAGTTAAATATATTTGGTAATAAATGCTGAGAAGAAAAAATAAAAGAATAAATGGGAATAAGGAATATCAAATTTGGGCTGTAAACATAAAGTGACCACAGGGTTCTTCCTTGAGAATTCAATAAAGAGCCTCCTACATCATTCTCCAGGGAAAGAACACCTAACCAGTGGCAGCACCAATGAGGAGAGCACACTTACCTTATCTAACAAAATCAAGGGGGATCTTATGGCTAGAACAGATGAATGAATGAAAGCATAATATCGCATGGGTTCAGATCGTTGGGTAATAAAGGATGATATTCCCTGCAAGATAAGGAACAAACAAAGTGAGCCTCTGCCACAGCTATTGCCTGAAAAATGTTTCCAGGTTGAAGCGCAAGGAGGTTACCCCACGAAGACTTGAGATGTCTTCCTGAGTGCAGAAGAATGAGCAGGGAATCCTGGGAAACCAAAGCAGCTAAAGTCTACAGGAAAGAGTTCTGGAGAAGAAGGTGCTGCACAAAGATCTTGGAGATGTGAAGAACATCCTCCTTTGTTATTCAAATGAGAACACTGATGAGCACACGCTTCTGAGAAAACCACATGAGGCCAGGCAAAATACCTTCTCTCATAATTAGAAGGAAAGAGTCACAGAGTTCACATAAGACTAGGCATAATTCTTCTTTCCATCAACCAGAGTGGAAAACTGCATGATTCACAAGTAACGAAGTAGGCTTATCAAAAGTACTTTGTCTCAGAGGTGTGGAAAAATTAGCCCTAGACTAAAATTCTCTCAGTGTTCCATCAAACAAAGTTCAGCATAAAAATCAGAAAGATTAAAACCATATCTAAATAACTTCTTTTCAAAACAAACCTCAAAAATATTTACAGAAAGGCATACAAAAATATCTAGCATACAACAGTGTAAATCTCAAAATCCATTATTTGGTATCCAACCAAAAATTGTGAAAAAAAAAAAAAAAAAGAACATATTATCCCTATTGAGGGAGAAAAATCAGTTGAAACTGAGACAGATGATGGATTCAATAGATAAGGCTATTAAAATTGTTATTATAACTGGATTCAATATGTTCAGGAAGCAATCGGCTATGTTAAGTAAAGAAATAAAAATAATAAAAAAACCTTAAAGGAACTTCTAATGATGAAATCTATAATGCTGAAATGAAAAATGCAGTACATGGGAATAATGGAAGATCAGGCATTCAGAATAGAGAATTAGCATCTTAAAGACAAAAAAACCCCAGAAACTCAAAATGAAACAGAGAAAAAAAAAAAGACTTAAAAATATGAACAAAGCTCCCTGAGTTGTAGAATAATTTCAAGCATTATAAAATACTTGCAGCTGGGTGTTTCTTGAAGGCATGTAAAGACAATAGGGGACAGGAAAAAAAGGATTTGCATAAATATTGCCCAGGTTTTTTTCCAAATTTGATGAAATTTAAAAATAAAGATCTAAGAAATTTAGTAAAGTGCAAGTACAAGAAACATTAGGCTATTTCTAACCAAATTTTTAAAAAATTAGTGATAAAGGTCCTCAAAGCCACCAGATTTTTGGAAAAAAAGGAATAAATTATATACATAGGAATAAATTATATACATAATTATATACATACATAATTATATACATACATAAATAATTACATAAATTATACACAAAGATAAGGGCAGTACCTGTGGCTCAAATGAGTAGGGCGCTGGCCCCATATGCCGGAGGTGACAGGTTCAAACCCAGTCCCAGCCAAAAACTGCAAAAAAATAAGTAAATAAATAATAAATAAAATAAAATAGTTGATATTAAAAAAATAAATAAATATTTAAAAAAAAGATAAAGATGAAATCAGATATCTCAGCACAAACAATGCAAGACATAAGAGATCTTTACAAACACTAGGGAAAGAAAATAAGAAAATAAAGCATTCACTTAGAATTTTTTTTTTAACAAATGAAAACATCTTTTTTTAAGATAAAAACATTTTCAGATATTAAAAGGTAAAAGAATTCATCTCTAGAAAACCTTTAATGTAAAAAATGATAGGACTCTAAGAAGTAGGAATATGATACCAGGTGGGAATCTGCATCCATATAGAAGAACGGAATGGTAACTACATTGGTGGAAACAAATAATTTTTCTTGCTTTTAGATATGTCTAAGATATAATTGGCTATCTAATACCAATTTATCGGAGAGCCTATAACACACATTAGAAATAAAATATATGACAGCCACATCTCAAAGAACAGGAGAAACATAGAAGCCTACCCTTGTGACCATATGCAATATGGTGTAATATCATGTGAACGTAGATTGTGGTAAGTTAGAGATGTATATTGTAAATCCTAAAGAAATCACTATGAAAAGACCCACAAGGAATTTTAGTTTACAATCCAATTAACACAAATAGCCAGAGGGTCGATGTAAACCTAATAATATTACTATTAACATGAAATATAGATTGTTTAAATTCTCTAATTAAAAGGCAGAGGCTGACAGATTGAATTAAACAGTATAAAAACCAATTATCTGTTCCCTTCCAAGAAAACCACCTGAAAGATAGAAGCATGAATAAAAAGGTTAAAAGTAAAAGTATTTAAATATACATGATAACACTAGTTGACAGAAAGCTGGAGTGGTTTTATTAACATTGGACAAAATAGGTTATAGAGTAAAGCATGTTACCAACAATAAAAATGGTTATATCCTAATGATAAAGAAGTCGGTTCATCAAGAGAGCATAGATTATACACCATATTATACACCTAATAACAGAGCTTCAAAATATATTAAATAAAAGCTCAATCCTGAAACAGAAATAGACAAATCCACAATTATAGTTGTAGACTTCAAACCCATTTCTTAATAATTGATAGAAAAGCAGACAGAACATCAGTAAACATGTGATCAGTGCTATCACACATCATAACCTACTTGACACTTACAAAACATGGCACCAAATGAGAGCACAAAATACATTATTTTAAATGTATAAGAAACATTTTCCAAGATAACACCATGCTATGTACCATAAAACAAGTTTTAACAAATTTAAAAATAATTCAAGTTGCACAAAATATTTTATTAAAATTATAATTTTTCTTTAAAATTCTCAAATTTTTATAAATTGGGTAGTATACTTATAAATAATCCATGAATGAAAGAAGAAATTAAAGGAAAAATTAGAAAATATTTTGAACTGACATAAACAAAAACATCAAATATGGCAATGAAGTTTGATATTAGAAATGAGAAAGATTCAAGTAAATAACAAATCACTCATCTTAAGAGACTAGAAAAGGAAGGAAAAAAAAAAAAGAAAAAGAAAGAAACACCAAATAAGCACAGTGTAAGGAGTAATAAAAATTTGGCTGAAATAAATGAAATAAAAACCAGAAGAACAACTTAAAAAATTGATGAAACCAAAGCTGCTTCGTTGATAAGATCCAGACTAATTAAGAAAAGAGAGGGAAAATAAAATTTACTAATAGTGGTAATGTGAAGATAGCAACAATGAATAGTCTATGGATATTAAAAATATAAAAGAATATTATAAACAGCGTTATATAAATAGATTCGACGATTTGATTAAAATGAAAAAATGGTTTTAAATACACACTGCTGAGATAATTTAAGAAAAAATACCAGGGAATCAAAAAATGTACACAGATTTTAAGAAACTTTATTACTTTTTGAAGTTGAATTGCAGTAGCAATGTGTAGCATGACATTTGCTCAAAAGATGGCACTAATCAAAGAAATGCTAGCATCACCATTGGACCAGCAGGACAGTCAAAGAAAAGGAGGGAAGCACAGCTGTCATTGGAAGAGGAGTGCAGGACCATTGGAGGTGGTATTAGAAATTCGAGAATGCTGTGGAAGTGCAGCAACAATGGAGGTATGAGCATGGGGGACCTTAAAGAATGTGGTGTACTGTAAGAACACCAGCTATGCCAGCAGTACTTCAGGAAGAAATTGAAATGGCAGGTATACAGATACAAATGGACACTTTGGTCAGTATTGCTCAAGCAGTAGTTTGCCGCAATCAGTGTCCAGACCCTGATGGTAACCGCTGTGAGTATCTCTTGTAATTGCAGAAGCCAAATGTGACCTGTGTTCATCTTTTGTTATCAGTATATATTATTACAATTTTCATATAGTTTTTAAAATATGTATACTTTTTTTAGGCACCCTCTATAGATAATTTGAACAGAACTGTACCTATTAAGGATATTTCTCACACGATTAAATATCTTTCTACCAAAACAACAACAAATACTACAGGCTTACATGTTCCACAGCAAATTCTACCAAACATTGGTTTAAAAAAAGAATACCAAATATACACAATTTTTTAAGAATGGATAATACTTCCTAATTTATTCTAGGAAGCCAGCATTTATATGACACAAAAATTAAATGGAAACATTTTCCACCTCAAAGAAAACCATAGATCAATATCCCTCACTAAAATAGATATAAAAGTTTTTAAGATTTCAACAAAACAATTTCAACAATGTTTTTAAAATGATAATATATCTTGTCCAAATGTGGGTTATCTCAGAATGAATGCAGGTTCAGTTCACTATTCAAAAAGTAGCCAGTATAATTTCACAATTTAACAAAGAAAGAAAGAAATTGATGTTATCTTAGAACTTATGTCAAAAAAAAGTGTTTGATAATATTAATATTGACTTCTATTCCTTATCTAAATTTTCAATAACCAAGAATAGAAGGGCTTTTCCTCAACCTAATACAGGGCACTTAAACAAAAAGCCTAAAACTAATATTATAATAGCAAAAGAATAAATGGTTTATCTCCAAGATCAGGAAAAAAGCAATAGTGTCTATTCTCACTACTTCTATTGATGTTTGCATGAGTTTCTAGCCAGTGCAAAAAAAGACAAGGAGAAGGAATAAAAGATATCTAAATTAGAAATTAAGTAAATTTTTTTATTTTCAGACATTATAGTTTATATAGAAAATATAATGATATTTATAAAAGGAAATTTTCTAAAATATTAAGTGAATTTAACACGTTTTTAGGCTGGAAGTAATATACAAAAATCATTTTTTATATAATTATAATAAATCAGAAATTGAATAATTTGAAATACCATTTACAATAGCAAAAAAGATAAAGACAAATATGTCAAATATGTGCAAAAAGTGTTCATTGGGATATATCAAATACTGCTGAGAAAAAATAAATATAACCTAAATAAATGGAAAGATATATTATATTCATGTATCAGAACCTTTAATATTGTTAGGAGGTCAGTTCTTTCCCAATTAAGCAACAGATTCAATGCAATACTAATCTAAATTCACAGAGGTTTTTTTATGGTTGATAGAAATTGATGCTGATAGATAAATTTATATGGAAATAAAAAAAACCTTGATACACCCAAAGCTGCTTTGTAAGAAGCCCAGTGTTTGAGAACTGACACCATATAACCTCAAGAGTTATTACAAAGCTACCATTGTTTAAGTCAGAGAAAAATTGGTATCAAGATGGAAAAATAGATACCAGTGGATCAGAACAGAGTCTGAAATGCACCCAGGTATATACTGATTGATTTGGTAGAAAATGTGATATGTTTTTCACAATTTTTTGCAAGTGAAGATTAAGTGTCTTTATAAGTAAAACCATCTTTAAAAACACAAAGTACTCAAATTTTACATGAAAATGAATGTGCATCTCTTTTAGAAAACATGGATTAATTATAATAGCTTTAGGTTCTTTTTTTAATAAAAAAAAGTATTTACTTAGAAGCATTCAGAATGTCAACGAAACAGCTGCAACTTTTTTTTTTTTTTTTTTTTTTTTTTTTTTTTTTTTTATTTAATTTTGGTTTTATGTTAAATAAACGACGTTTTTTTTGTTTTATGTTTTGATGATTATACGAAATTATCGTAGTTGTTTTAACTAAAACACACTTTTTTTTTGAAAAAAAAAAAAAAAAAAAAAAAAAAAAAAAAAAAGTTGCAGCTGTTTC
>CAUYPK010089250.1:0-15405 GCA_963574355.1 Loris lydekkerianus | reverse complement strand
GGATTCAGGATTTATAAACATTTATTTACAAGACTTTACTGCCTTAAATGGGGTTTTCACTTAATTAAATGTGCCATTAAATATTGTGGGTTAAATAGTTCAGTGGAATACAGTTCAGCTCAGCCGCCTACCTCTTCAGCTCAGCTGCAACTTGTGGACTGAGCTGAAGCACCGCCCCCTGAAGCAGACGGCAGAAGACGACTGGAGACTATGTGCATTTGATTAGGTGCGCGCACACCAAATCAAATAACCTGTATGGCCCGAGTACAAGCCGAGTTCGGGTTTTTCGGCACAAATTTTGTGCCAAAAAAACTCAGCTTATACTTGAGTATATACGGTATATCAATTTCACTCTGAGTATCACTAGCAACTAACTCCATCATCTGTTGATTTTCTCATCCACACTTTTGTTTGTATCTTTATTCTCCATCAATCAATCTCTCTCTCTCTCTTTCTCCTCCCTCCCCACAACTGACCGAGATGTTCAAGACCCCATAATCATATCCTGTAAAAATTGAAGGAAAAAATGGCACAAAGAACCTGATCACCCACTTCAAGTCTCTGAAGAGTTTTCTCTGAGCAGAAAGTACAGACCAAGATTATGTGGCGTTAGAGGGTTTAACCACCTGGTCAAAGTTGTAGGATGACACCTTCTGTTCAACATAGAGAAGACCTTTCTAATAGCCAAAGTAATCTGAAATCGGCTTAGGGAAACTTGTGAGATAGGAAGCCCTTTGTACAATGCTAATTTGCCTTCTCAAACCGTGATTTGACCCTGGTGGCCCATTTGGGTTATTTCGCTTATTCTTATGTGGAAAGATGCAGAATTGAGCTGAGTCTCTACTCAATAAGTAATCCATGAATTATGGAAACCCTACACCCTGAGGCTCACGCCCTTATCATGCTCACCACCCTTACCACCTTCCCCACAGCTCTGCACATCCAAATAAGATGAGTTTCTTCCAGACAATGTTCCAGAGCTCTTACATTAAAAGTCAAAGACCATTTCTCATTGGCTTGTTCCTCTTACTTAGCGAAAGAGAGTTTGATTAGTAGTAGAAATCCATACATCACTCTGCCCACCACATGCTGAAATGTACAAGATTGCCTCATGCAACAGACATCCTAAACCACAAACATACTTAGTCCTGAACCCTAAACACAGGTAGTGGAACTGTTCCTTTGCATACTCCAGGAGAAGAAAATGATGACTCCCAAGGGCAAATCCAGCTCAGCTTCCCCTCTGAGAAATAGACCCATATCTCTAGCCAACTACTGTGCATTTCCCTTTGGCTACATGTATCTAAGTGCCATAACATGGTCTTCATCAAGAAGACCATGGTGTTTCTTAATCGTGGAGAGATAGCTGACTATCTCTGTCAGTAATAATAATAATCAATTACTGACTATCTCTGTCAGTAATAATAATAATCAATAACACTGACTGTCGACTGTATTCCAGACACTATCCCACTTGTCAACCTATGCCAACTCATTTCACCCATATCACATGCCTATGGGGTAGGCCCTAGAAGTGGCTCATTTATTCCATAAAAAGAATAGGTGCCCCAGATCCCCAGGTGGTAAGTGATAGATTTGTGTCTGGAGGCTATGCACATATCTATATGCTGTCCTGCCTCCTTCTACCAATGCTGGAAGCCAGAAATCTATGGGGCATCTTCAAACTTCTCCCTCGCTGTCCACATGCAGTCCATCACCAGACCTAAGCAATGTCACCTCCTTTGATCTGTCCATTTCTCAATATCTTCACTACCACCACCACCACCCAAATCTAAGTTACCACCATCTTTCATCTGTCAAAGCCTCCAAACTGATCTTCCAGGACCCATACCAGCTTCTCCATCTGTGATCCATGCTGCAGAGACTTTCTCAGGAAAGCAATATGAGACACCAAGCCAGATCAGAATCCCTTTTTATAGGATATGGTGTGTTGCGTTTCTGCAGGTTGCACTGGTATATTTGTGCATTTATTTGGTTAATATCTGTCCATCCATTAGACTTCAGTCCCCATACAGAGAGCAGGCTGTATTGCTAGCCATTGGGTCCCCAGCACCAAGCACAGTGTTTGGAATGTGGACTTAGAAAGTCTTTGGGAATTTAACAAAAAAAGGCAGGCTTGTATGCACACATGAGTGAAGGCCATACCCCGTGGGAAAATTCCCAATACGCAGTCGAACAACTGCTAACCTTTCCCTGTTCTCAAAGAAAACCAAGTGGGGCCTGCTCTGCACGGTGCTGACAGCCTCCCAGGAGAGACGGACCACCACCTGATTACAGTTCAGAGTGTCCACCCCAACACTGGAGTTACGTAACGGTGAGCAAGAGGAGCACCGGGGACAAGCACCTAACTTCAGCCTGAGTAGCCAGAGCAGGCTTCACTGAGGAGGGGATGATACTGCAGCTCAGTCATAAAGTCAGCATATGCATTATCCCACACACACATGGAAGAAAGAAAGGGGAGAGAGGAAAGGGCACCCCTGGCCCTGGGACAGCACCTGCAAAGGCACATGTGGAAAGCTCCAAATAACTGAGCTGGAAAGTGCAAAATAGAAGTGGCTGACATGGGCCAGAAAGGCTTCTGATGTCCCTGTGTCTGTAGATCCCTCCACTGAGTGACTTTTAATAGCATCTTTATAAGAGCCCAATCACTAATAGAGTCGTTGTGCTAAGAAAGCATGTCACCCAGAGTCTGAGGCGATAGTTAGCAAGAAAATCTATATGACCCCGGCAAAGTCACGTGCACAATATTGCATTTGGTTCAGGGGCACCTCATTACCGGACCAAAGCAGACAAATTGGAGGGAGTTCAAAAGCGAACAAGAAAAAATGATTAGGGGAATGAAGAAATTGATCTAGGCAGAAAGATTAAAGGAAATAAGTGCGTGTATGTGCGTGTGTGTGTGTGTGTGTGTGTGTGTGTGCGCGCGCACTCTGAGTGGAAGACAGGGCAGCAGCCTGCAGCACACATGCAGGGGAGGATGGCAGGGGGTGGGGGCTGGGGTCAGGGTTGGCAAGTGGGCCTGGAGCTCGACAGAGGTGCTGGTGCCGGGGCACCTGTGCTTGTGACAGAGGAGCCATCCGTTGTAAGCTGCAGGAGGCTGCCTGGGGCTGTGCTTGCACACTAAAGGGCTCCTCAGTCATGAGAAATGTGCTGGGCCACCCTAGAGCTCAAGAGAGCAGGCATAGGGATCAGCAAGCCCTATATGTGAAACAACCTTTTGCCGTGTCCTAGCTGTGTGATGTTAAACAAGACCCGTAACCTCTCTGGGCATTGGTAACACTCAGAGACCCACAGCTCTGACTCTTACCCTCCTGTACAGCCACAGGGCCCTACTGCAGCTGTGATCGGAGGTCTACTTTCTCCTCTCCCCTGATCCAGGGTGAGGCTCTGAGTGAGGCCCTGACAAGAGGTCCTCATTCCTTTCCCTGGCCTCATCTCTCTTAAATCTAAACCTGAGCCTAAAAACACTATGTGCCCCTCACACCTCACTTCAGGTCCTGGATGGACCAGCTCCATGGAAAGGATTTTGAATTTGGGGGTCCGGAATTCCATCCTGGATCTACCATCCACTAAGTGCATGAACACAGGCACATTTCTTAACCTCCACCAGCCTCAGTGATCCATCTACAAAATGGGTTTAGTAAGAACTGCCACTCTGGGTAATTGTGGAGACTGAATACGACGCATGTGGGGCATTACACTGTGGGCTTGACACCCGGATGACGCTCTATAATGGTAACTGCTATTGTGACATCTCTGTTCCTTTTCTTAACCAACGGCTCTCCTGCCCCACCAGGCTCAAAATAAAAACCTTCAGGGCACCTGAATCCTCCTCTGTTTCTGTTGACATCAGCCACTTTCCTTTCCCCAGTATCCCAGGACTGCATGTCCTCTCCCATCCTTTTCAGCAGTCCCCCAGGCCTGGACAGCTGCTGTAACTCTAGGGCACATTTGCACCCAATGTGGCCTCCATGACTAGCATATCCACTGGCCAGGCTTTCAGGTGCACAAGGTCCAAAAACAGTGGCTCCTCGTGGACAACAAAAAATGTGAGTGCTTCAGCCTGGCACTCACGACCAGGCCCTGAGTCTGTGTCCCTGTTTCTGTGCCCCTTTCCATCTGCTCCCCCACCCCTCCCACCTCATACATATACATATGGCCGGCACACCAGCCTCAATAATGTCCCGACATTTCCTGAGCATGCTATGTGCCCTTCCCCATCCTGGCTGTAGCTTACACCATTCCCATCACCTGGAACGGCCCTAACTCCCCATGCAGTGTCAATGACAGGTCATGTCACCTTCCAGCCTTCCCTGGCTCATTGTTTTAGCGTCACCATTTATTCTCTCATTCAGCAGCATCATGGAGCATCTATCTTGTGCCAGGCATTGACCATGCCATCTGGAGGTTGGAGATCATGCATTTTCCCCCAACTAAGCTGAGAGCTCCTAGAGATCAGGAATTGTTGGATCCGGGGATGAATGTGTCATAAAATGGACGAGGCTGTGCTTTGTAGATCTGAGAGAGAAGATGACACACTGGAGAGACTTCTCAGAATCCAGTGTGACCCTGGGGTGGAGGGATTTCAAGCGTGGCCGGGCATTAGTCTGGAGCCAGACCAAGACTGTGACGCTCAGGAGCTCCATTCTCATCCTCCAGGCAGCAGGGAGCCTCACTGCACTGCCTTCCATAGACCAGGGAAGGGGTGCCGTTCTCTCTGTAGGGCTTTGCGTATGCTGTTCCCTCCTGCTAGAACACCCTTCCCCTGTCTCCTCACATGGCTCATTCCTCAGCATCCCACAGACCCCAAAGGAAGCACCGTTTCTCCAGAAAGCTTTTCTTGCACTTCCCTCTGCCTCAGCTCCCATCTGATCACCAGCTACTGTCACGGCTTGTTCATGCTGGCATGGCTGAGACCACAAGGTCCCAGGAGATGTGTCTTCCCTGTTTTCTGTTAAACTCCCAGCCCAGCTAATGCCAGACCTGTGATAATGAGAAAAAGAAAAGGAAGAAAGGAAGGATGCAAAGAAAGGGGGATTGTCAGATCTGTGTTTCAAAAAACGTTGGGAGATGTGGGAAGGATGGAATTAAACAGGAGAGATGGGGCCTGCAGGAATCCAGGAGAGCCACATGTCCACGGTTGTTACGGGTAACACTGTGTGTCCTGAGAAGGTATATGTTAACGTCTTTGCCCTCCGTATCTTGATATGTGCCCTTATTCAGAAATAAAATCATTACAGATGTAATTAGCTCAGATGAGGTCAGACTAGAGCTGGACGGGCCCCAGATCTGACACGACTGCTGTCCTTACCTAAGGAAGAATCTGGACGCAGGCACATGGGCAGGTAGACTGCCAGGGAGGGGTCAGAGCACTCCATCCATAAGCCAGGAAGTGCTGAAGATCAGCGCAAACCTCCAGAAGCTCAGAGGACGAGGACAGGAGATAGAAAAGACTCTTCGTCACAGTCCTGGGAAGAAGCCAACCCCGTTACCACCTTAATCGCAGACTTCTAGCCTCCAAGACCCCAATGACACACTTCCGTGGTTTTAGCCACTCTGTTTGTGGTCCTTTGTTACAGCAATCCTAGCAAACTAACAGAGGGGTATAGCCTTCTTGTTAGAATTGCCCCTCCTCAAATCATAATCTGACTCCCTCCCAGGAAAATTCTACCCCTACCAGGCCTGCTGCTGTTGGGAATCTGACACACCCTCATCGTGGAGGGAAAGCAGTCAGCAGGCTCACTTTGGTGCTGCTGGGGTCAAAGGGTTAGGGCTTCTGCTCATGTGGCAGAAAAATCTTGCCTGGGCCCCTTGAGCTCTGTCTTCCCTGTGGGGTTTGTCTTTGTGTCATGAGCTTCATTGCTGGAGGTTGGGAGGAGGGGAGCCAACATGGGCAAATCAGGTTTGCCCGTGGGAAGTGGGTATCTTGCCCTAAAGGACTTCTTTCATCACTCATGATACATTCTAGAGATACGTTTCTTGTCCTCCTATTTTGCCTCCTGCTCTCATGGGGAAAGGGATGACACTACCCTAGGCTGGAAATTCACTTTGGAAGTGAGAACGCCTATGGGGCCATCCAAGATGCTGCTCGGAGCGGGGCCTGGTGCTGGGGCCCGGCAGACAGCTTGATGCAGCAGGAAGGGGAGAGGCAGAGGGTGGGGTCCCAGCCTTGGCTCTGCAGCTTTCTAGCAGCGTGGCTTGGGGAGTTCACATCAGGCCACCTCTCTGAGCCTCAGTACCTAGCTGTAGAATACTCAGCAATGATAGGAAGATAATAGGTCTGATCTGGCAGGCTGTTGCCAGGTAGCAGGGTGAATAGAAAAAGGTGGGAAGAGCACGGGCACAGAGGCAAACGCGCCCAAACTCAAATTCTCTCTCTGTGCCCATTTTAGGCTGTGTGACCTTGAGATGATGATGTGATATGAAAGCCCCTTTCACCTCCTAGCCAAAGAGGACCTAGGTGAAGGTCTAGGGTGGGTATAGGAGATGCTGCCTGTGCTGTACCTGGCACGCACCTGCCTTTGTTCTACTGATGTTTGTTGAGTACTTACTACATCCTGTACCTGTTGCTGGTTGATGAGGGGACAAGTGATAGCTGCCCCTCACCTAGAGGAGCTCACAGTCTGGAAGGGGAAACCCACAGGCTCAGAGAGATGATCACAAAGGCAGCGGATAAGGTCTCCCTGTCCCCACAGCGGAAGCATGAGATGGGAGAGCAGCAGCCTCTCCCCCGTCAGGAGGGGGATGAGGAGGGACTTCTTGGAGGAAGGAGTGGAGGATGAGCAGGAGTTAACCAGGTGAAAGGAGGGGAGGTGCCTGCCCCATGACATCTCCTCAGACACAGTAAAGGAGGCTCACGGTGGATAAACAAAATGTCCACCTGAGGGGAAAGACGAGATATCTCCTAGAAAGGAGCCTGGAGACGAGAGAAGACTGGAGGACCCTTGTCAAAAATGTGGCTTTATCCTAAGGACCCCTGGGAGACCTGCAGTAATTTAAAAGGAGAGTGACCGGATTCGGCTCACCAGAGCAGGCTCCCCCTGTGCGGAGGTGACAGGTCTGGACTTGAGGAGTTTCTGCATCTCCAAGTATGTACTGAGCACCCACCTGCTTCCGTCCTGAGTCTGGAGCAGGGGGGACGGATTTGGGAGACACTAAGAGACAAATGTGTTCTGAGGACTGGTGGCTAGATGAGAGTAGGGGGGCTCACTGGGGGGGACTCTCCTCAAAGTGGGCAGTGTACAGTGGCTGTTGGTGGTCCTTGTTGTAGCTGTTAATATAAAGCATTCTGGAGAAGCAAAGGCAGGCCCAGCCTTCCAGAACTTCTCAGGGCACAGGGTCAAACAGGGACCCTTGTATGGAGGTTGCATTGGACATTGGGGGCTGTGTGCTCATATGTAGGATCTGAGGCCCGGAGGAACCATCCCACATCACTAATGAGGGAACTGAGGCCTAGAGAAGTGAAAGGACCTTGCCAGGACCGCACAGCAACATGGGCTCCACCCAGTCCCTGCACCAGCCCCACCCCAGAACCCAGCAGGGCCTCAGTCCAGCATTATTTGGGCTTCAGCTTATCCTCTCCCTGGCATCACAGAATGAAGGCCCCTGCAGTGAGGGGGGTGTCCAGCCCAAGGGAGGCAGATGCCACCCAAGAAACTGACACACACACCCCCAAACTCTCAGACTCACCATCAAACAAAACCATTACTGGAATCCCACTGGCCTCCATGATCTCTTATTTCAAGAGTGGGCCAGCTACATCCTGCAGGCCAAAGTCACTCTGGATTCTATTTTTGTAAATAAAGTTTTATTAGAAGACATCCATGCCTATGTAGTTCCGTATTACACTTGGCTGTGTTCATAGTGAATTACAGAGGTGAATACTTAACAACAGACATCATTGTGTGTCAGTAAAGCCAAACTGGCCCTTTACAGCAAACGTTTATCAGCCTCCCTTTCCCCCCTCATCCTATGAGAAAAAAGGCAGTTTGGGCTTCAGGGTCGGATGAAGCTTGGAACTCTGCCTCCCGCTGCAATCGGACAAGCCAATTACATGTGCAATGTGTATTTAAAGCAGTACCCACCTCACAGGGCTGCTGTGGAGATTAAATGGAACAGCACTGGGAAAATGCTTAGCTCAGGGCCCAGCAGAGAGGAGAGAGCAACAGAGAGGCAGAAACAGAGAGAGGCAGGAGAGAGATCAGTGAAACACCGGGCGCCATTCCTCCCAAGTCTGTCTGCGTAGCCAGCTCTGTGCTGTAGGGCCCTCGAGGTGGCCACTTCTGTTGGGCTGTCTTTCCTTTCCCTGCACTGGAATCAGCCTCTCTCTTGTCTGTTCCCACACTCTCAGACGTCCCACGGCCATTACTAACAGGAAGCCTCTCCTCTGCCCATCCACAGAAGGTTAAAACAGTGGCCATCGCATGCCGCCGCCACTGCTGGGGCTGGGAGCGAGATCTTCTGTCAGCATGTCCTGAAATTCTCTTGGAAGTTTGGCAGGATTAAGGGGATTAATACATTAAAGCATTATTACAGCATTCACGGGGGATTTTCAAAAGACTTTACACTGTGATCTATTTGTCCTGTTACATAAAACACGCATTAATAGGCTGATGGCAAGGGGAAAAAAAATGTCCGCGGAATCAATAACCTTATTTTTTGGTAAACACATTTAGCAGGCCCCAGCCAGTCATTAAGGCCTGCAGACCCTCCCACGGTGCACATCAACAAGATTACCCCTGGAGAATCCATTTGCCAATTAAGCTGAGGGCTTGTCTGGGTCCTCAGGCCCACTGATGGCAGGGGGCGTCTGCCTCCCACCCTCCCTGGCTCACACCCAAGTCCTGTTAAGCCAGCACAAACACATCCCTGAGTCTCTGTCTCTGGGCAGAGGGGACAATACTGCAAGGAAGGGGAGTGGAGGGCTCTGTGCCACAGCACAGACTGGGTTTCCTAGACAATAGGCAGGTGGCTCTGGGGAGAGTGGGACAGGGCACAACTTGGATCACGCCAGCAGTGGATGCCAGGGCTTCTTTTTTGTGTTGCTACCCTCCAGGTGTTGATAAAGAGACCTCCATTCTGTTCCCTCCAGAACATGGCTGGTGTCTCCTTTTGGCTCCTGCTTTCCCCTCATCCAAATTACAAATAATAAGGTAGTGCCATAATAAAATAATAGCTGACATTTATGTAGCACTGACTAAGCACTAGACAGTATTTTAAGCACTTTTCCTATACTGCTTGTTCATGTAACAGTCACAGCAAATTTTTAGGATAAGTTCTCCTATTATTCCCATTTTGCAGCTGAGAAAATTGAGAGGCAACAAGAGATTAAATCCTTGCCCCAGGTCATATAGCTGTTAAGTAATAAAATTAGAAATTGAACCCAGCAAGCAGGCTTCAGAGTTCCCACATGTAACCAGGAAGCTATGTACATCAAGTTACATCAAGGAATCTCAAAGATTGCTCCCACCTTCCCAGCAGTCAGTTACCATGCGTCTAAGAACTTATGTCATGGAATGTAAAAACTCATCGATATAGATGGTATTAGAATATTGCATTTATTTATATAAAGAAACTGAGGCTCAAAGAGATAAAGAAGCAACTGGTGTAAAGTTGTGTGACTGGTAATCTCTGGAGGAGCAACTGAAAGCCAGGAAGCCTGATGCTGGGTCCTAGACTTGTACACAGGGTCCTTCTGAACCAAAGCATCACTGGTACGGGACGCTCAGCCATATTAACAATACCCTCAGGAGCCCTGCTCTGGGCTTTGGAACTGAGAAGAGGGAGAAGACACAGCCCCAGAAAAATGCTGGCCGAAGGGCCGGCACAGGGCAGTACACATTGGGAAGACTCTCGTCTCTAGGCCTCTGGAGAGTAAGATTTGTGCTCTGATCACCCTCATTGCATTCCCAGACTTACCCCAGAGACTGGCATATGGTAAGATCTTTGTTAAAGATACTGTTGGATGGATTCTCACTTAGAAACAAGCAGGCCAAAGTTCAGAGAAGTGATAAGACCTGCCCCAAACCACACACCCAAGACACGGTAGGCTAGGACTTGAACTTGTTTTTTCTCTTCTTTCTTAGGCTATGTTTATCTCTTACCAGTTCTGCCTGCCCACCTCTTTCCCGTCCATACCAATACATACATACTCACACACATATTAACACACAAACCCAGGCACACACATATGCACACACCAAACTGGGCCTTTGCATAAACACTTTTCTCTCCCTGGCATGCTCTTCCCCAAGCTCCCACTTCATTGGCTAATTCCACTTAACTGTCACCACCTCTAGGAAACCTTCCCTGACCTCAAACCTGGGTCAGGACATGGGCACCTTCTCTAGGCTGCCACCACCCCCAGATTCGCCTGTCCATCAGCATCCTACATTGCAATGACCTCTTCCCTCTAGACCAGTGTTTTCCAGCCTTTTTTATCTCATGGTGCCCTTGAATCTGTAGTTAAACTTCCATGGGACACTTAAATTATATTGATAAAAAAAAAAAAAAAGAGTAAAAAAAAGAATATGCTTACTGTGCTTTGAACTTCTTTTGAAAATAATTTAATTAATGATCTTTAAAATTTTTTGCAGCACACTAATATCCTCTCACAGCACACCAGTTGAAAACCATTGGTCTTGAGGCTTTGCGCAGTGGCTCACGCCTGTAATCCTAGCACTCAAGGTAAGTCGATTGCCTGAGCTCATCGGTTCAAGACCAGCCTGAGCAAGAGTGAGACTTTATCTCTAAAAATAGCTGGGCATGTGGCAAGTGCCTGTAGTCCCAGCTGCTTGGAAGGTTGACACAAGAGGATCACTTGAGCCTGGGATTTTGAGGTTGCTGTGGGCTATGATGCCACAGCACTCTACCAAGGGTGACAAAGTGAGACTCTGTCTCAAAAAAAGAAAGAAAAGAAAAGAAAATCATTGCTCTAGGCAGAGCCTTCTAGACACTGAGACTATGATTTTCCCACTTTCATTGATCTTCACCTGCCTATGGAGTTTTAATAATTAGATACCAAATAAGCAAACACAGTCTACCAGTTTTTCACACTAACTCACACTCACACACACATTGAGTGCTACTTGTTGAGGTAGCAATTTCTGTTTTGGCTTTGCCATTAATTATATTAGCTACCTATTGTATAGCAGATGATCATCAAAACTTACTGGCTTAAGATAGCAATAAACATTTTCATTATCTCCCACAGTTTTTGAGGATCAGGAATTAGAAAAGGCTTAGCTGGTTGGCTGTGGCTTGGGATCTCTCATGAGGTTGTAGTCAAGATGTTGGCCTGGACTGCAGTCATCTGAAGGTTGAACAAGGGCTAGAGGACCTGCTTCTGGGAATGGTGCACTAATGGTTATTAGAAGCCTCAGCCCCTCATCCCATAGGCCACTGGGAAAGGCTGCTTGAGTGTCCTAAAAATACGGCAGCTGATTTCCCCTAGAGTGAGTGCTCCAGAGAGAGCAAGGAGAAAGTCAAATATATTTTATAACCTACCATCACACACCATCACTTCTGACACATTCTTTTCCTTAGAATGGAGTCATTAAGTCCACCTCACATTCAAGATAAGGGAACACAGACTCCACCTGTTGGAGGGAGGACTGTCAACACACTTATGGACATATTTTTATAACTTTCACACTGCTCTAGAAAGGACATCAAAAAGTAAAAAAAAAACCTTTTCCCTTATCTCTGTTCCAATAAGCAATCAAACCTTAGCTTTTTGTGTCTCAATGCCCTTGTCAGAGAATATTTGTAACAGTGTCTGTATTTCAGAGCACAACACCAAAATAACTTGGGAGATAATGACCCCGAGTCCTTCCCTCACCTCGACTCTTGTCAGTGATGGAGGAAGGGAGCCCTCAGAACTGAATGGGAAGTACAACAGGGGTGTGGATTCTTCCCTCCAAAATTCCAATTCCAAAGAGTGGCAGAGCCCCCCCTCATGTGCTTTGTGTGCACACGTGGCCTCCAACAGGGGAGACTGTGGGATCCCAGAGGAGGAAGCACTGAGGCCTCGAAGCTAGCAGCATAGGTTTCCAAGGCATTGCCCACCATCCACTGAGAGGCCCCTTCATCCTGAAGGCCCCCCTAGGAGCCTTAGAGCCCACTAGGTAACAAGACCAGACCCGACCTCCGCATCGTAACACCAACCTGCCCTAGCTCCTTGCAGACAGGTAGAGACTGATGCCTCCCCCTCATTTCTAGGCATCTAGGACCCATGCCAGCCCCCCACTCCCACCCATTCTAATATGCCCATAAGGAAGGACAGGGTTTCCCCAGCTGGACTGGAGAGTCGCTCTCAGAGGAAAGACGTGATCTTCTGCAGAGCAACGTAAGGATCTGAACAACTCATTCAGCCACGCGGTCTTTATTCTTAAGCTCTCTTGAAAGTCAGACAGCATTTTAATTAAACAAACAAAAATGCAAAGATATGCTAGGAAATTGATAGGTACAGTCTCATTCATCCCTCACAGTGGGAGTTCTTATTCCCATTTTACAGATGGAAAAGGGACTAGAGATGTACGGGCTGCCTTCAGGTGCCAGGCACCTACCTGCCATTTTAGAATCTCCCTCACAACTCCACAAGGAAGTGTTTTTACTCACATGTTACAAATGAGAAGACCGAGATTTGGAGAAGTAGCCCAGGACCACACAGTGAGCAACAGGGCTGGCCAGCCAAAGCAGAGCTGATTCCACTGGTCTGTCTTTCCTCTCTGAGAAAGACTCAAGGAAGAATCTTTGCTCAACATGTCACCATCTTTCCTGAAAAGAATCAATATTTCTGTCCTGCCAAAGGTCATCTTCCACCATCCTGTCCCCTTGGAGCTTCCTGAGGAGTGCTGAGGGCAGAAGGGAGGATGCAGGGAAGCACCCAGAGCCTCGCAGACATCAATGGCCACCGCCACAGAGACAACAGAAAGCCACTATCAGCTCTGCGGAGAGTCTGCGGTAATTTGGCAGGATTAAGGGATTAATACATTAATGCATTATTAGCACTCTTATAGGAGATTTTCACAGACTCGAGTACTGTGATCCCTATTTCCTGTTATACAAACCGGCAGTAATTGCCTTAATTGGCCCATTGTTGCTGATGGGAGCAGACAGGGAACAGGCCTGATTATCTCCTGGCCTGTGCTTCTGAGTCTGGGAGGCTCTGGGAAACTGAGTCTGGGTGTGGCCTTCCAAACATCCTACTCTGTGGGAGGAGAGGGCCAAAGTCTCCCTTCTCCATATTGTAGAGCAGAAAGTACCCTGGATGTGGCCATCAAAGACCCAGACTCCAGCCCCCAGATGCACAGCTCACTGGCTCTGACTAGCAGCTTCGCCTCCCTGGGCCTCCATTTCTACATCTGCCAGTATGGAGGTGACCCATCCATTAGATCTACTTCATGGGTTGCTGAGAAAAAATGCAGTGAGCCGCTGTTGATGAACATACTTTGTCAACTGGACAGGCCAGCACCTATGGACAGGAAGGTTATCATTTTTTTAGATGTACTGAATTGGGGATTTTGCCTTTTGGTGTTTATCTGTTGGGAGAGAATAATAACATCCCTGGGGAGGGCGAGAATGGGTGGGTTATACAAGAGGGCTTGGAAGGTGTCCCTGGGGACAGGACAGCCAGAGGGTTGTAAAGAGGGCTAGTACTAAGTAAGGCCGAGACGCCTCAGCATCCTTCCTGCTGGCAGAGAAGCAAGTCACACAGGAAGTCACCCAGCAACTGTGTGTCTTGTTGCTTGGAGTTTAATTTTCATTGCTAATTAGGTCCCTTAGTTGGACACCTATAGGAGGTGTGTGTCTGCAGGTTCATGGATGGGAATAAAAATAGAATCCTAGACTCACAGCTTCAGAAGGGTCCTGAAAGAGCTTTTCCTAGAAACAAATATCTTTTATCTTCTTCTCTCTACAAATCTAGGCTGGGTTTCAGGATAGATGGTGCTAGAGGCCCCCAAGTGATGCCTTTCGAAGGGAATGACCTGGTAGACTGAGACTTCTTCCCTTGAATCAAGAGGCCAAAGGTGAAATATAAGGAGCAAGAGAGGCAATGAGGCGAGATTTGGTGGATGCAAAAATTAGTGGGGACGTTGTGAGGCCTGAGCTGAGATAGGGATCACAGCCATGGAGTCAAGGGAATGAGATTTTTTTGTTCATGAAAAGATTTGAACCATATGGACTTGGTGACCCAACCAGGAAGCTTGAGGAATAGAAATAAAATGCTGTGAACAAATGTTTTTTGTTTCTCCCTCTGCCCCTGCCCCACCCTTCCAGGATTGCATGCTCCACCCATCCTGCAGTTGATGCAGCATGTGACTAGCTCTGGTTAGTGTGATGAGAGTATAAGCTCCAGGCGCCCCCTCTGGGCCAAGCAGTTAATTATCAGTGTGAGAGCCTTCTGGCCCAGCAACCCACTAAGTGTGCAACAGAGACTCATGCATTGGAGCCACCCTAAATGGGGACGGGAACCATAGCTCACCTGGCCACCTGCAATAGACACACAGTACAAGCAAGAAGGTTAAACTCCTTTTGTTTTAAGCCTCTGAGAACTTGGAGCTGTTTATTATCAGAGCACAACCTTGACTAATTTCTGATTAATACAGAAAAGTAAACTTTATGATGGGGGACCAATGAACAACATCAGTACAATGATGTCCATATTAAAAAAAAAAAAAATCTCAGCCAGGCACAGTGGCTCACATCTGTAATCCTAGCACTTTGGGAGGCCAAGGCGATCTGAATGGATCACTTGAGTTCAGAAGTTTGAGACCAGCCTAAGCAAGAGTGAGGAACATGTCTCTATCAAAAATTAAAAAAAAAAAAAACTAGCCTGGCATTTTGGAGGGTGCCTGTAGCCCCAGCTACTCAGAAGGATGAGGCCAGAGGGTGGCCTGAGCTCAGGAGATTGAGGTTGCTATGAACTATGATGACACCATGGCACTCTACCCAGGACAACAGAATAAGATTGTCTAAAAAAAAAAAAAAAAGTCCCACTCCAACTAAAAGGGCTTCTTTGCTTTAAGCCAGGCATGCTGCCTCCAAACTTAAAAAGCAATGAAGATGTTGAAGAGTTGGCCTAAAATTTCTCTGTAGCCCACTTTTGCTTTTGGGTCCAGAGGCCAGGAGAGAGGATTACGTGTGCATTTTATGTACATTAGTCACAGCGTACATAGACCTGGATGTTGGCCATTGGAACTGGCCATTTAGCACATTCATCTAGACCAGGCAGATAGAAACCCAGCTATAATGAGTTTGCCTCTTGTCCATGACATTTGTGCTTTGTGGGGGGGGGGGGGGGGGGAAAGGGGGAAAATTTTAAAACCTTAAAACTGTCGTTTTTCAGCATAGTAAAGGGGGGGGGGCCTGGGAGTCTCAATT
>CAUYPK010089249.1:0-10518 GCA_963574355.1 Loris lydekkerianus | reverse complement strand
GCATTGTTACCCTTGGCTCCAGGAACTTGGTTCCAGACACTAAAAACATCACACCTGTTATCAGAAAACCCCCATCCTAAACTCACCTGCAGGCCTATTCCCCTCTGCCTGTATTTATATGGCTGTTGAAAAATAAAGTTTGGGGAGTTTGATCAGAAACCTGTCTTGCTCCTCGTTCTTCGTGTCTCTTGTTCCCTTTGTTTCACTCTCTCAGCTCCATATCCTAGGTCCCTGCTGAACTAGTCCCGCGGGCAGGGGCAACAGGGTGTGAGGCTGCATACTGATTTCTCTCTAGATGTTTCCCAGGCCTTCAGAGCAGTTTTTGAAATCATAAAAAAAGAAAAATGTTTATGTTTCAAGTGTGCAGCTGCGTCTGCCCCCACCTGTCTGCATAGCACCAGGCCCAGACAGAGCCTGGCGTGTTGTAAGCCCTCAGTGAATGCTCAGAGGACAAATCAAAGAACAGGGGGTAGAAGGCCAACCCCAGGAGTCAGATTTTGAAGTCCTAGTTCTGGTACTACCATTTACCACCTGTGTGGGCTGTTTTCCCCAGATCATACCAGCCCTACCGTCCTCCCTGGGCTGTGGGAAGGGAGGTAACATAACAAAGGGCTCTGCATTTGTTCTTGATCTAAATCTAAAACTCCGGGTAAATCACATCCTATTTGAAGATACTAAGAACCCATTACTTTGAGGACTCTGTGAGGGTGAGGGGGTAGGAGGTCCCTTTGAAAATCCCTTTGAAGTGGGAGTGTCTTCCCCAGGATGCCACCTCTGCTTTAGTTCACGGCTGCCCCCGTCAGAGCTGGGGCTGTCCTGACTCCAGCAACTCGAGCCTTCCTATTTCAGTATTAACACCAGATACTCTTTGGCCTACCACCAATTTCAGGGTCCAGCATTTATTCATGCACTTGTGCACAAGTGCGTTAATTTGTTAATGTCCCCCGAGACACCAGCCCCATAGGGATTTCCTCGCTCTCCCTAGCCTGACCCTTGCCCTCCCAGCCCTGGTGCTGTTCTTCTCTTCTCTGTTTTCCTGCAAACTCAAAACTCATCATTCAGTCTCAGCTGGCATGCCACCTGCTCTGGGGGCAGTCCCTCGGTGTCCTCATTCAGAGGTGCCCAACTGAGAGCTGGGCCATACATTATATACACAAATGTCTTGGGCCATACATTAAATATACAAATACTAACAAAAGCTAGTTAGCAAAATAAGGTCCATGCATACTTTTCACGATATCAGATATCACAGGGAAATAAAACAGGCTTCACATAATCCACAGCCTACGGTACCAGAAGCAGTTGGGACAGGCTTCAAAGTGCTCCTCCAAGGTAATCCCTCAGCCCCTTGGGTTCCCCCAGGATTGCACCAGGATATAATTGTTAGGTGTCTTATCTGTCTCCCCACATTGAACCATAAGTTTTGTAAGTGCAAGGACCCTGTCTCGCTTATTTACCTCTTTGATGTGTGCCCAGTGCCAGTGCAGGGCCTGGACAGCAGTGGGCACTCAATCCATATTCACTGAATGAATGAATTTCACTTGAGTTGTAATCCATATTCTTTTCAGAGGTAAGTGATGGTGTGAGATTTCAATCAAAATCTTCTAAATACCCTTCCCAAGGCAAGCCTCATCTTCTGTGCTGGCCCTCTTCCTGCCTTGTTATCCTCCAAGACCCCAGGATTAGACTTTCTTCTGCTTTGTCAACTGCTTTCAGAAGTTTCTCACTCCCTCATTCATCCTTACCGTGGACTTCTGGCATCCTGGAGCATCGTACCTGACCTTTAAGTAAGCAGCAGCCTCACACATATGAGTTTAAACGTGGTCACTAGAGGGTCAGACGAGAGACCAAATGGCACACAAAGGGAAAGGGAAGATTCTAGGAAACCTCACACAGTTTCCATGGTAACTGTTGGGTTTCTCTGAAACTCTCCTTCTCAGCAGGGGATGGAGATAGGCGCTTTAACAGCTTAGGACAGAAGCTGTCAGGTCCCAGGCTCCTACCCTGAGGGCACTGGTGAGGGGCCAGCACCACCCAGACCTCCAGTGTCCCTTCTGGGGGCCTCCCAGGGGACTCTGGTGAGTGTGTCTGGTACCCTTGACTGCCTGCCTAAAAGAACTGTGCCCACTTCTCAGAATAGCCATGTGGGAGGGAAGTGGACCCCAGGGAAGACTCCGGAAACACACCCCTGGAGGTCTGGAGTCCAAAGAGTGCCCACCGATGGAACACACACGGGGTGCACTCAGCCAGGGCCGGGCCCGGGCTCCGGGTGCAGTTCCGGTTTGCAGGTGAGAGAACTGAGGGAGACCCAGGTCAGCTGAGGAGCATCAGTGCCAGGCTGAGAGTCCAGACAGGATCTCCAGCTGCCCACTCCCCCCTCCTCTCTAACTTGGCCATTGCCACAGTGAACCACTTAGTCTCCTCCCTCAGGGCCCCTCCTCAGTTCACCCCCCGAGCATCTTCGTGAAACCCAGCATGGATTTTTTATCACCAAGTTTAAAGTCTTGGACATCTGCCCATTTTCCTTGGGATAAAGTCCCAGACAATTTTGTCCACACTGTCACCCACGCGTGGACCCCTGCCCAGAGGAACCCTGCTCAGGTGGAATGGGAAGCAGGGAAATGCCCACACAGAACCCCAACCAGTACACTGCACACTACCAGGGTGAAGGACACACCTACAACTTGGACTTCAACCTTACCAAAGCCAGCTATGTAACCTAATTGTACATATTCCTATATTTATCTGAACTGTTAAAAAAACAAAACAAACAAACAAAAAAACAGAGCACCATGTACAGGAGGTCCCTCTGACTGTCAGGCATTTCCACTGTCCGCTGTCACTGCCAGTTATGGTTTGAGATCCAGGAATTTGGATCTCTCTATGTGTTATTTTTAACAACTTCACTGATGTTTCATTGCTTACCTTAAATTTCTCTTTGTATTTATTTTTTTTTATTAAATCATAGTTGTGTAAAATCATGCAATCATGGGGCACCATACCCTGGTTTTATAGACCGTTTGACACATTTTCATCACACTGGTTAACATAGCCTTCCTGGCATTTTCTTAGTTATTGTGTTAAGACATTTATATTCTATATTTAGTGAGTTTCACATGTACCCTTGTAAGATGCACCATAGATGTAATCCCACCAATTACCCTCCCTCCAACCATCCTCCCCCTTCTCCTCCCCTCCCTTTCCCCTTTCCCCATATTCTTAGGTTATAATTGGGTTATAGCCTTCATACGAAAGCTATAAATTAGTTTCACAGTAGAGCTGAGTATATTGGATAATTTTTCTTCTATTCTTGAGATACTTTGCTAAGAAGAACATGTTCCAGCTCCATCCATGTAAACATGAAAGAGGTAAAGTCTCCATCTTTCTTTAAGGCTGCATAATATTCTATGGTGTACATATACCACAATTTATTAATCCATTCATGGGTCAAAAAGCAACTTAATTGAGATACTATTATGTACTTTAAAATTCATCCACAATAAGTGTATATCTTAATTATTTTTAGTAAGTTTATATGGTTGTGCGACTATCACCACAATCCAGTTTGAGAACATTTCCATCACCCCCAAGAGGCCCCTTGTATCCTTGGACTCACCAGATAACCACCTCAGACAGAACTGCCTTTTCTGGACTTTTCATGTAAAAGGACTCATACAATGTGCAGTCTGCTGTGACTAGTTTATTTTATTTAGCATGACGTTTTGGAGATTCACCTATATTGTACTATGTACGAGGAATTCATTCTTTATTGTTGGTGAATATTATTCCACTGTATGAATATATCATATTTTGTTTATTTAAGTTGGGCATTTAAGCTCTTTCTACTTTTAGACTATTATGAATAATACTGTTATTAGTAGTTATATACAAATCTGTATGTAGGCATAACTTTTTTGTATCTTTTAGATAGATACCCCAGAGAATTTCTGGGAAATATAGTAAATTTATATTTAACTTTTTAGGAAATTGCCAAACTCTTTTCTAAAATGATTGCACAATTTCTTCCTCCTCCCCACCAAACAATGTATAAAGGTTACAGTTTTTTCACATCTTTGCTAACACTGTTTATTGTCATTATTATTATTATTATTATTATTGATGTATATCCATTCTTGAGACCCTGACATGATAGCTTACTATGGTTATAAATTCCATTTTCCTAATAACTAATGATGTTGAATACTGTTTCATGTGTTTACTGGACATTCTTATATCTTTTGTAGAAATATCTTTTCAAATCTTTTGCTCATTTAAGAAATTCAGTTGTTTATCCTCTTATTATTAAATTGTAACGGTTCTTTAATATCTTGCTTTGAAGTCCTTTATCAGAAATATGTTATGCAAATATTTCGTCTAAGTTTGTGGTTTATATTTTCCTATTTTTTTTTATATCTTCCTAAGCATAAGCTTTTAAATTTTGTGAAGTCCACTATATTAATTATTTTATGGCTTATGCTTTTGGTATATGTCAGAATTCCTTGCCTAACCCAAGGCCACAAAGTTTTTCTCCTATGTGTTAGTCTAGAGCAGAGATTTTCAACCGACGTCCATGGCACACCGGTGTGCCATAGTGAGAATATCTTAAGTGTGCGAAGAAAATGTTTAAAGATAATCAAATTAGTGTCAAAAGTTCAAAGCACAGTAAGTATATTCTTTTATTTTTTATTTTTTTGGATCAAAATAATTTAAGGTAAGATAAAAAAAGGCTAAAAAATTCTGGCCTAGAGATTTTATAGTTTTACCCTTTCCATTGAGTCAATTAATAACCTGCATTGAGTAAGCCTTTGTCTTCTGTGAGTTAAGGATCTAAAGTCATCATTTTGTATATGGGTAGACAATTAGTGTAGCACTATTTGTTGAGAAGACTACTATTTTCCCCATTAAATTCCCTTGGTACCTGTGTTGAAAAATCACTTGATTATAAGAGTAAGCGTTTATTTTTAGACTCTGTTTCATTAATCTGTATTTCTATCTTTATACCAGTAGCCCATAGTTCTGATTACTGAAGACATGCAGTACGTTCAACTTTGTTCTTGTTTTTCAAAATTGTTTTGGCTATTCTGGAAGCTTTGTGTTTACAAAATTGGCTTGTCATTTTCTACAAAAAAGCTAGACAGGATTTTGATAGGGATTACATTTAATCTGAAGATGAATTTGTAGAGAACTGCCATTATGATGCTATTGAATCTTCTAATCCATGAACTTATTCTTTTAAATTTATTCTTAGACATTTTATTATTTTTATGCTATTTTGAATGTTTTTAAAATTTCACTTTCAGATTGTTCAGTGTTGGTATAAAAAATAAAATTGACTTTATTTATTTTATTTTATTTTATTTCTTTTAGTAAATCATAGCTGTGTACATTGATATCAAAATTGACTTTTTAATATTGATCTTATATCTGTAATTTTGCTGAATTTGTTTATTAGTTATAGAAGAATTTTGTTAATCCTGTAGAATTTTCTACATCCAAGTTGATGTTATCTGTGAATAAGACAGTTTTTCACATTTACTTTCCAATCTGAATATCTTTAACATATTTTGTGGTTTTATTTTGATGGCTGGACGTACTAATTCACTGGTTGATAGAAGTATAGAGAGTGGGTACCCTTACCTTGTCCCTATACATATTATGAATAAATCTTTCCATCTCCACTATTGAGCATAATATCATCTATGCAATCTTTTGTTAACATCTGAAGGAAATAAAACTATTTTCCCTAAAAATTTATTTATTTGACACACTTAGAGATGGCTGTCAGAGAGCGGCAAACAGCAATAGCCCTGCAAAGCTATCTTTGGGGGAGGAAATTTGCATCTGCAGAGAATCTGCACTGATGAGGCCAGACTTTCCCTTGTCTAGATCTGGGAAAGATCCACTGAGAAACTGACACCTTCAAAGGTCTAAAAGAAATCTTTACCATCCACTCCCCCTGAATGCTGCCACCTGTGAGGTTTCACCTGTATAACAAGGCTGCCTTTGCTAGCCAAGCCTTCTCTGCTTCCCTCCCACTATAATCTTATTTACCACCATAAACTGTTTTGGGCAAGATCTGAGTCTTTGTTTTTTTCTGTGACCTCGTTGTTGGTATATAAGCTTCTATACCTCATTAGGGGCTTGGGGTAATCACTTGGTGATTTTTCTTCAGGTACATATTAATAAATTTGTATGCCTTTTCTCCAGTTAATCTGCTTTCTTTTGGGAGCTGATTTTTCAGTGCAACTACAGAGGGTGAAGGAGAAGTTGTTTCTTCAGCCCCTTCATGTCCTTGGTCAAGGTGAAGAATTCCCTTTATTCTTAGTTCTAGGAAGTGTTGGTTTTATCCACGTGCCTTTTTCTATGTCTACTAAGATGATCATGTGGTTTTTCTTCCAATTTTGTTCATTCTAATAAGCAGACATATCATATTCATTGTTGAATGTTAACCCAACCTTTGGTTCCTAGGATGAATACAACTTGGTCATGATGTATGATACTTTTTATATGTTGCTCAATTTGATTTGTGAATCTTTTGTTGAGAAATTTTGCATCTAGTTCATGAGACATTGCCCTCTAGTTTTCTCATGATGTCAGGATAATACTGATCTCATAGAATGGACTGGGAAGTGTTTCCTCCTCTATTTCCTGGAAGAATTGTGAAAGATTGGCATTATTTCTTCTTTAAAGGTGTGATAGAATTTGCCAGCGAAGTCATCTGGGCTAGGTTTTTCTTTGTGAAAAACTTTTTCATTACTAACAATTCAATTTATTTGCTTACTAAGGTCTATTTTCTATTTTTGAGCCAGTTTTAATTATTTGTGTTTTTCTAGGTATTTTTCTATTTCATCAAAATTGTCTAATTTTTTGGCATAAAATTGTTCATAACATTCCCTCAGCGTGTTATTTTTTGGGGTCAATTTCCAGAGTTTGAAATGGTTGTTTCTGATGATCTTTCTTAGTTATGTTGCTGTTTTTTAGGCATAGCATTTGCTGAGTTTTCCCCTCCACTATTATAGAAGTGATACCTTTCTATTCTGGTTTTGATAGCATATCCTCAATATTCTGCAAAGAAGACTGTGTCTGAATGACTTCTTCAGTCATTTGAGTTTCTATTCAAATGACAACTCCTCTTGAGAGGCCTTTCCTGGTCACTGCCATCTCAAATGCCTCTCATCCTTTCTCCCAGGTACTCATTGTCACACCAGCCAGTTTCATGTTAGCACAGCACTTACGCTTATCATATAGACTTTCCCATTTATTCAGTCACTTTTTCACTATTCATTGTCTGTTACTCCATGCCCACCTAAGCCTCCTGGCCAGAATGTCAGTGCCTGAATGTCAGTGTGTGAAGCATCAGCTGTCCTAACTACACACGCACAGCTGCTTGCTCCATGGGAGAACCTGATAAATACCTGTGCATTAATGAATGAGTGACGGAATAAAGGAAAGAACACAGGGAGGGTTGCAGGAGGGGATGAGCTCTCAAACCTGGGCAACTTGCTTTCCAAGCCAGTGGTGGTTCTCTAATGCACATTCCTAAATTATGACTGTATTCACAGAGTGGGGGCTGGGGGACATGGTTTGAGGGGGAAATAATACATACTGAGCTTCTACTGTACACAAAGAGCTAGTCGACATTTATGGCATATTTCAAAGCTTCTCTTGCAGTTAGGTATGGACCAAGTGACTAGTTATTGCCAAAAGGATGTAATTGGAAGTGAATATATTATGGCTCTACTGTCATAACTCGACGAGGTAGATATTGTCCCCCTTTAAAGATGAGGCTGTTTTTTTTTTTAATTTTTTTTTTTATTAAATCATAGCTGTGCACATTGATATGCTCATGGGGCATCATACACTAGTTTCATAAACCATTTGACATATTAAAAAAAATAAAGATGAGGCTGGTAAGTGTCAGAGGTGAAGCACTGGGACAAGCTCGCTCCCACTGACAAGAGGAGAAGCCAGCTTTCCTTTAAATCTAGCTCAATGGATTTGAGATCCTTCTGTGTTTTCGCTGCTCTGGGCAACCTACACAGCAGTCATTATGACATTAAGTTATTATAAACAATTACAACCAGAGATGTTTGTTGTGAATTAGGCAGAGAATCAAAAGCCCCATTTCTTTGTCCTTTTCCTCTCTTAATGTGAGTACATGTAATGTTTAGCATCAGTGCAACCCTGGCTAACTATCAAAATTATTTTTATGCTGACTCAACTAAAATTTAGAGCAGAAGAGCTAGTTAAGCATAGAAATGGCTTCATTATATGACATCTATGGTTTAAATTTAAGCCTTGTACTTGACACTTCTGATGCTTTTATTTGTTCACTCATTCATCCAACATGTTTTCTGGTTTGATTTTCTCTGTTGAAGGAGGCAGAGATGAGGAGACTCAGCCCTTGCTCTGAAGACTGCAGAGTCTCCAGGGAGAGCCAAACCAAAGGCTTCATTTTTCTATAAATGCCAGCAAACAAACTACCATCTCCTTCCCCTGCCAATAATTTGGACAGAAGATGCTGTGGCTGGGTCATGAGGTCACAGCAGACTCAGAGAGAACATCTTTGAACAATAGGATCCCCGCTCTGGGTGTAGATGCCTGGATTTGGAAGAGGGCCTGGGTGCTGGCCCTGCCTGGGAGGAGATTTGGCCATGGCCCCATCTTGTCTCCTGTTTGTCCCACCACCTGATAACCACCTCAAATCCCTGCTGCTCCCTGGCCTCCACTGCATCACTGCCTGCAAAACTAGAGGCTGGATCAGATTAGCCATTCCCTTCCCAGGCATTCATCATCTGCGACATTTAGAAAAGGGAGCTGGGGATGGGGGTTGGTGGTAGAGGATTGAGATTTCTATAAAAGCTCCTAGGTCAGTGGTTCTCAACCTTCCTAATGCCACAGCCCCTTAATACATTTCCTGTGCGTCGCAACCCACAGGTTGAGAACCACTGTCCTAGGTGAAGGTATTAAGTTGCCAGGGTTGAGAACTAGAATAATATTAATTTCTAGAATAATATTAATTTAAAATAATTTGTTTGGGTCCCTTCCAGCCCTGTGCAGAGATTCAAATATGCAAGATATGACCCAAGAAGGGTCATGGTCTTGAATCACATTTCTCTGGAAATGGTTGTGAGGCTGAAAGACATTTCTACTATTTTGCCTTTGCCTTAAACTTTTCTAAGTGCTTTTGTAAGCATTAAAGGAACAATGTTTAAACACTAAAATGATGGTGAATATTTTAGGCATTTTATAGATGGAAAAATTTTTTTAGATAAAAATCCTCCCTCCCAAAGGATAGGTTAGATTCTCTCCCAGAGTCTCCGTTTAGCCACATGCTGAGACCAGAGACCAAACAGGCTGTTGACCTGGGCCCAGAGCTGCTTCCAGGAGCTCTAACTGCTTCCTAAACCAGCAAGTTTCCAGAAAGTACCTATATACTCGAGTATAAGCCGAGTTTTTTTCGGCACAAAATTTGTGCCGAGTTCGGGTTTTTCGGCACAAATTTTGTGCCGAAAAATCTCGGCTTATACTCGAGTATATAGGTAGGTTTTCCAAGGGAGATGAGAGGGCTTGGCATGTCTCCCTCACACTCTGAGACGCTGGAGAGGCAGGTTTCCAAGGTGCAGGACACCCATTGGCCGGCCACATTCTCACAGAGCCTGGGAGCCCTGGCCTGACCAGGGAGCACTCGCCAGCCAGCCATGGCTCCGATGAGGCAGCAAAGACAATTCCACACTGATGTGGCAGAAGTAGCCTCCCTCAGCGTCACCTCCGGCTCATGCTGTAATAGGGGGAGATTCTCCTTCCATGACATTTCACACTAAACGCTTCGCTGTTGGCCAATGGACTGTCACAATCCATAAAAAAGCCTGCATTTCTGATATGCAATCCAGAAATTTATTATTTTTTCCTAAGCATTAAGTCATTGAGTATGGTTGGCTCAGCACTGGATACTGAAGAACAGCAGGTATGACTCCATGGGTCAGTGTCCACGGAAAGGTGTCGAGAGTGGGTGCTCATGGAAGTGGCTCTGATGTTGGCCCATGGGCAGTATTCAGAAACAGGCTCAGTTCATTTTTTCTTGTCCCTTTCTAGCAGAACATTTGTTAACCACTCTCCCCTGGAGAGTAACCACCCTGGCCACTGTGTTCCTAAAGCCAGGCATCATATCAGGAACCATACTAAGTGTGCTAAGGACATTTTCTCCCTTAAGCCTCACAACCATTTCATGAAATTGATATTAATATTCTCATATGATAAAGAAGTTACCCTTCTTGACTCCCCTTGTATAAGGAGACTTTGCATTCCCACGGCTCCCCCACTCAAAGTGAGGCTCAAATGACTAAGAACTATGTGAAATTGCACAAAATTCATGAGGCAAAATCAACAGAAAAACTCTGGCAATATGAATAATCAGAGTAGATCAACTCCCCCAAGGATCAATGGGGCAGAAACAGCACAAGACCCCATGCACAAACAAATAGCTGAGATGTCAGAAATTGAATTCAGGATATGGAT
>CAUYPK010089248.1:0-47604 GCA_963574355.1 Loris lydekkerianus | reverse complement strand
ACAATTCCCTCTTTTGTTTTTTGTATGGCGGAAAAACATAGCCCCTGTCTTAGGTTGCCTGCTCTTGCAGTTTCAGTCTTACCCGTCATGGGGATACAAACATCAATGGTTTGGTCCCTGTCTTAGGTTGACTGAACGCAGCGTGATCTTACCCGTCTTTGGGTACTATGAATGTAATCCACCGTGCAGCCTCTCCATATCCTGTCTTAGGTTGTCCCCGCTTTGGGAATCTTACCCGTCATGGAAAGGTACAGCCAAGAGGACAGAATGTAAAAATTTCTATGGTGACAGTATATGAGTATTTTAAAAATAGGGGCTATTTAAATAAAATTTTAAGTACCTTGCCTTATGGTATCTCTGTTGTTATTCTCCAAACTCATACATACATTTTTAAAGATCTTCTCATCTGGAAAATGAACTGGATAAATTTTAATTCTTCTTCATTAACAAATTCTCTTGTGTTAAATTCTGAGGTATTTTGTAGTCTTTTACATTCCCAGTTTCCCAGTGCACTGAATCATTTCTTTCCTACCACTTTGGAGAGATTCAAGATACTGTCTGCTCAATTGAATTTGTTATTTTCTTGATGAAATTGCCCTCTATTTGACAGAGAATTCTTTTGGATATTCTACATTTGGATAAATTGTCACTCACCAGATGTCTTTAATTGATGTTTCCTGTTGTTTTTGGATAGAATTGTTGTCTAGTGTTTATTCAAAACTGGAAGCAAGTCCTGGCTATTAGGAGGGCAAAGGGTATCTGGCACAGTCTTTGCATATTGAATTTAAAACCCACCTAGATAGGCTGTCAGTTTTGAATCAGGCACTAGGAGCCTATCTGGGGAAATACTTCCAGCAGGCTCCCAGAATTACTTCTTTTCATACAAGATTCATTTAATGTTGTCCACACTTGTAAACCAAATTTATCTTATTCTTTAAGAAAGTCAATGTTTTGCAGTTTTACCTTTATATTGATGAGTTTTTCAAAGGAATCGCTCTCCTAATAATGTAAGGTGAGCAATTTGTGCCATTTCATCTGCATTTCCATGTCTGCCTAGAGAGGGCAGACCAAAAAAATTTTTTGGAAAGGATTACACATTTTGTATATGGCACTTCAGAGGTATCTGTATTTATCATCCCATAAGATAGACTATTTTTGCTTCCATGGTTAAAGTAAAAATAATCAATTGATTCCCAGACCAGCCTTGTTTTCATACTTTATCCATTACTATCTAAGCTAGAAGAGTGGAAAGTTGTTACAGCTTAGTATTCTGATAAAGTTAGGTATGCAGAAACTGTATTTTTCACTTATTTTCACCTAGAAAGCTCCAAAGAAGATCAAGGGCTACTGTTGGTAGAGATACTTTCAGAAAAGGCAAAGAACAAAGCAAAACTGAAATATTCTTGCTTGTGTCTTTATTAGCAATATAGCTTCATAGATTTCACTTTTTGAGTTTTATACCTGCCTTTCAGATTGTGCTCTTTCCTTAGAAAATTCAACAAATATTTATCGAAAGTCTACTGTGATTTAGGCTCTGGCTATCCAATATGGACCAGATACGTACACATGTCTTTTCTACCCTCCTAGAACATATTTAACAGCTATAGTTATAACTTTTATAATTTACTAAATTTTTTTCACCACCCTATTACCCTAACCCTGATCACTCAACTCTATCCCATTTTAATCTTTAATTATTTTTTCGCAGGAAAACTTTAGTCTTGTCTCTCAAGTCTCTATGTACCGGCATTGGACCCATTCCATTGTGGGTATCCTATTTGGTAGAGACATTTCAAGCTGTGAACAATGTGCTGTAATTGTCAATTACACTCATTGTTGCAGAAACATAGATTATTTTAGAGTGGTTAAAAAGAATTTTTTCATAGATAATCAACAATAGTATAAGAATAGCACAGAGTATAAATAAATGTGAGTATGACAGGGATGGTGTGAAAAGACTAAGGACTGATCAGTAACCATTTGCTTTGAAATCAATCACAAGTCACAGGACTGTTTCAGCAGCCAATGCCAATCGTTAAATTGTCATCTTAGAAAACACTCCACTTTTTTTGATATTGTAATGCCTTTGCTATTTCATTTTTGGACAATTTCAGGATGGAGTTGAACTTCAAATTATTATGTCCAAGAAATAATTGCATATACCATACTCAACAGTGTAAACTCCTAAGATACATTAAAAACAGAGGAGTCTTGTTGAATGGAGATGAATATTAGAGAATAATTCTTATGGATCGTGTCTCTCTATAAAAAGGTAGAATTTTGAAGGAAAGCATAATAATTTGGTTGCATTTTCTATTGTATTTTGCTTCAGAAAAAAAGTTCACTCATAAAATATCTTTCTTTTTAACTAAAGCCAATTCTCTATTTTAAGAACTCTGTTGACTATCACTTTGTTTACTATTGCGATGGCCATTTACAAGCAAGTGTTTTAAAGACTAAAAAAGGACTTCGATTAAAACCATCAGTGTGTTTATCTTGTTTCCCATGATCAGTGCCTTCAAGGGCAGTGCAGGAATGGTCCCTAAGGTCCTGAATTATAGTCCCAGCTGTGCTTCTATGTCTTGTAGCTCAGTGGCCTCCAACCTTTTTGGCACCAAGGACCGGTTTCCTGGAAGAGAATTTGTCCCTGGACCAGGGGAGGAGGGATGGTTTTAGCATGAGTCTGCAAGCGCTTGATTTATTATGGTCTCTGTTAAGTCAAACCTTTCTGATAATGATAATCTGTATTTGCAGCCTCTCCCCCAGTTAGCATCACCACCTTGGCTCCACCTCAGATCATCAGGCTTTAGATTCTCAAAGAGGATGCAATCTAGACTCCTCACATGCGTGGTGTATAGTAGGTTTCCAGCTCCTGTGAGACCCCAGTGCCACTGCTGATCTGACAAGAGACTCAGCTCAGGCATTGATGCCAGCAATGGGGAGTGGCTGCAAACACAGAGGAGATGTGTTCACTCACCTACTGCTGCCTCCTGCCATGTTGCCTGGTACTGGTCTTCAGCATGGGGTTGAGGCCTACAGTTGTAGAGGAAGTGGGAGTAAAAGAACAATAAATAGTAATACTTATTATATGCTTCCAATATTTAGTATGGTTGTTTTAAGGGTAAAATGAATATTTCACATTGGATACCCAGTATTGAAAGCATAATTCAAAGTAAAAGCAAAAATACAAAAACCTCAATCTAAACCAACCAAATATAAGACAACAAAAAATAACGCTATATAATATTCAATTATATCATAAGCTTCTATACCAAATCATTAAGTGTTAGAAATCCATTAGTAAGCAAATTAACAACAACAACAAAAACAGTTTTATTATTATAAAAGGTCACTCTTGTCAGTTCATAAGCTTCTGTAAACTGTGCAAATTAAAAGCCACCAAGCCATGTCCAAGAATGGTTGATTATTATGTAGGTAGAATCACCATGACCCTGCTTTCCAGTCCTTTCTGTCACTTAGGTTGTGTCATATGCCACGCACATGGGGGAGGGGATACAGCCACATTTATCGCATAAAAACTGGAAATGAGACATTTAGCTTATAACTTTTATTGCCATGTCCTCCCAACCCCATTTTTCCTTGTCTGGCCTTCTGGACTTCTGTTTTGGCAATATTGCTTTTGTGTTAAGAATTTGGCTGTGCCTATAGCCCTCAATATCCCAAATTTAAGGCAGTCAACAATATTAAGCCCTCACCAGTTATTTGACTAATGATAACAATTGTATCCCATGGGTCTGTACATCAAACAGTACCCCAGAGGTCAGAGACTTAATGCACCTCTAGGTGAGGATTCATGCTTTGCCGAGAATCAGGTGAAAAACCCAAATGTATTAAAACTACTGAAAACAAATGGTAACACCACAGTGCCACAACAAAAGCAGTCTTTTCTGTGAACTCATTTAAAACAAGAAACAGCAAGCCTTAAACGTCCTCTTCTCTGTTTATTGCAAGTACTTTAAAATAGTAAATGTCCAACTTCTATTTTTCTAGAAGAAACCATTATGTAGCATTAACATTAATTTGCCTGCAGAGTTCCATTTCAATATGATATGAACAATGTTAAGAGAGACCTAGACTTTGCTCTGAAGTAATAGTCTCCGAAAGGATATTCAAAGGTAAGGGATTTGAGGAAAAATGAGAAATCCTCAGGACATATCCATATAAGGATTAAAAAATGAAAAGATTCTGATTGTTTCTGTCTCTGCAATTCCTCATGCAGGAATTCAGAACATGTATTTCCTTACCCAAAGTAAATGAAATAATTGGCAGAGTAGCCAAAAAGACCATATCCTTGAATGGGTAGTGTTATTGTCTATTTAGAAAGCATTTGCCTGTTTTGATTTCTTGAAACAATGTTGATCAGCTCCTCAAGCAAGAAGCAGGGGAATCAAAAACAACTAAAAACTGGAATTAGATGTTAACAAAAGTGACTTAGAATAGATGTAAGTTAAAACCTTCGCTCAGGGGTTTCAAGGACTGGGACAGAGGTTTTGGAGGAAATTATGAAATGATCTTATCGTAGGATCTTTCTGAGATCTATCAAGTCTTTATGGTTCTTTAAATCTGTGTTGCTGCCAATAACATACTAGGACTTATAAAAAACTTGACTATTTTAGTTTATAAGATTTAACTTCTCACTATTGTGTTTATAAATGTGTGTATAATATGCATGTATGTAGACATGAAAGAGGAAGATTAACAAATATGCTAATCGACATCTGCTTATTGGAAACTAAAGTTGAAGACTTTCATTAGGGTCACTCACATCATTTATTATATTGTGCTGTGCCTTAATTTCACAAATTCTTATTGATATGTGATCTTGGGTAAATTTCCTGGCTGGTCTCTATTTTACTCGTGTGTAAAATGAAGGGAGCTGCCTATGAAAATGAAATTTTCTTTCAACTCCAAAACTGTGATATGTGTTTCCGAGAGTATATATTTCTCAGAACAGGCTCAATAATAATTTTTTACATTAAAACACTTACAATCAAAGTATTGGTTCTTCTTAATCTAAGAAATTACTGTTTTTTCTACCAAAAGAATAAACAGGATCCCAGTTAATGAATTAAGCTCACTGAACCTTTGCCAACTATGCAAAATTACTGCCTCTGTTCACTGGATATTTATTGCCTTTAAGAATGGATAAAATTGAAAACATCCTCTCTTTCCTGGGAATTGGAATAATTCATTCTATGGAATTTTTAACACTTTAAACATGAATCCTCTTACTTTACCCATACATGTTACTAATGAATGTTGTAATATTTTGAGTGGTTCTGCTTTGAAGGAATCTGAATCCTCTCACTTTATATTTCAACAACAGCAGATTTGACCAGCTTTCTGCTGAGGTTTATCTGTGTCATATCAAGCCTATCTTTCCTGTATTGACACAGAGACCTCTGAATTGTTGGGTCAAGAGGACAGTGTGGCGCCTTCCTCACTATGCTGAATTATAGCCAATTCTAGGCTGTTACATGCAAGCAAAATTGACTGAGTCATGGGCGTAATGGAAAGAAATTACATTGCAGAAAGAAAACTTTAAGACCAAATATAAAACATTCTCATTTCTGGCATTACAGAACAAACTTTCCACCAAGTCATTTTTTCTAAGTTATTGACCTATATACCCCCTATTATTTTTCTTATTTTTTCTACAGTAAAATGCCTGTTTTTTTTTTTTTTTTTTTTTAATCCTGTTGGGTTTCTAGGCTCTTTAGTCCAAGAGACTCCTCACTTCAAGTGCAAATAAACATAGTAATTTACAAAGATGTACCCTGCCCACAATCAAACCTCCTTCTATGGCATTGTGCAGAGCAACTTAGACTAGAACATTAATGTTCCAGACAAGGACCTTACCCTGGCCTTTGCCAAACCAAAAGAGCAAACTTTCCTTGGAGCTAGAGAAAAACCTTTTCCTTTCCTGTTTTGCACTCCCAGATTTTCCCGTTAAGACTTCAGAAAATATTGGGGGTAGGTTCTCAGCCAAGAACACCTCCTGATTTCACTACAAATATTTAAAGGCATGGACTTAGCAACATATCCAAACAATTCCCATTCTCACTGACCTCATTATTTTTATTACTCTCAGCAAATCACCTCAACTTCTTAATTTTAGTGTATTGAGAAATTCTAGAGTAACTAACTACCTTATGGTTTAAGGTCAGAAATACAGAGAGCTGCAAGGAGTGTCTTTCCCACCCTTATTACATGGAGAAAGCTAAACTAACTGCATGTTCGTGCCTTTAAAAAATCCACCAAGAAACTGAGGTTGTAGAACAACAGACAACCCCATATCTGGGAAGAGACAGGTACTTGCATTAAGGATGATGCTGTCATTTATTTTCCTCTGGCAGATAACCCCAGCTGTCATATAAACCATTAAGAAGGTTCAGCTAAAGATTTTAATGTATCACTAAAGGTTTGAGTGTGGCTAACATGAAAATGTGGGCACACCGGAAATTGTAGATTTGGGGTTATATTCTATGGCAGGCTTTTCCTCCACAAACCCCACAAGACATTCACAGGGAAGACTGGGATAACAGCAGTCCCTTTCTCCCCATCTCCAAGTGAAATAATGGCAAAGAGAAGAACAACAGGGACTGCTGTTTTAGGAGACTGGGGGAAACTCCTTGTTGGTGGGTATAGGGAAGAAGAGTGGTGATCGTGAAGGGAACAGGAGAAAGCAATATTCTATGCCCAGTGAGGTGGGAATATGTGTTAGGACTAGAACTCCAGTTGGAAAAGATGGAGGTCACATCCTTGAGACCAAGGAATATATTGCCTGCCTAAGACTAAGCCTAAATTGGAACACCTTTCTGAGGGATACCGTTCCTCCTGGACTCTACATCAACAGCCCGACATGCATAGACTAAAAATAATCATGGAATATGTCTATAAGAAGATTCAAGAGGCAAATTCTTCTTTGGGCCCAGCACTAAGGGATGAGGACCCAAAGCAAAAGGGGAAGCAGATATTAAGAAAATACCACTGGCCATTTCACAACCTGAGCACAAGGTATCAGTAGAAAAATTTGCAGCCTGTGGTGTAGTGTGGCTAAGTACAATAATAACAAACTTTGTGTCCAGCCAAATTCCTAACAGATTAGCTCAAATTTCTATGTTAAAAGTCTAACAGAAGAAAAATCATGATCATTGGTAAGCACATAATTATATAAATCTCAGTATCTACTGTCCTACACAAGATATCCAGCTTTTAGCAAAAAATTATGAAGTATTTAAAGAGATAAGAGAAACCATTCCAAAGAGACAATGTACAGAAACATTACAGCTATGAGACAAATATTGGAATTATCAGACAAGGAATTTAAAATAACTATAATTAATATACATTAATGGGAAAGGTGGACAACAGGTAAGCTCAGATAGGTAATTTCAGCAGAGAAATAGAAACTGCAGATGTCTCAAAAGTGGCCCCTATTGTTCCCAGGGAAACCGGGAAATTGTAGCTAAATTTACCTTTATTTACACAATATTCTTTATAAAATTTTATGAAGAAGTGGCCAACATATAGAGAATATTTTATACAATTTTGTAATGAAATTTTATAAATAAAGGTACAGTTAGCTACAGTTTCCCAGTTTTCCTACATATGGTGGCATAAGGGGCCACTTTTGGAGCACCCTGTATAAGAAAAATAAAATCGAAATACTGGAAGAGAGATAAAGAATTTCTTTGAGCTTATTAGTAGACTTGACACAGCTAAGGAAACAATCAGTGAACTTGAAGATAATTTAGTAGAAATTACCTAAAGTAGAATATTAAAAATTTAAGAAGTGGAAAGAGAGAGAGAGAACATAACAGAGCTTTCCAAGAGCTGTGGTGCAATATTAAACATCCCTAATGAAATGATAGAAATGGGGTGGGGAAAAGAGGCAAAGAGGCAAGAGAAACATTTGAAGAAATAACAGCAGAAAAATTTCCAAAATTGATGGCAGACATATCAATCACTGGTTCCGACTCTCCAAGTACACTAAACAAGATACACACCAAAATATATATACACACACAAAGAGGTATATTATGTTCAAATTACTAAGACTTAAAGGCAAAAAAAATCTTAACGGCAGTCAGAGGAGAAAAAAGATAAATTACCCACATTAGAACAGGATAGAAATTACAGGAAATTTCTCCTCAGAAACAAGAAGTGACATCATTAAAGTACTGAAAGAAGAATGAAACCAGTCAACCTAAAATTCTCAGAAAGAACATACCCTAAGATACAAAGTATTTAGCACATAGGGAAGAGGAGGCAATTGACTAAGTCTTTGAGGCGAAAGTCCGCTCTTAGAAAAGAGAAACATCTTCATCCTTTCAGACCGTAGACTTGGTGAAAAAAAAAATTAACAAAATTTTAAAAAGAGGGCACAGATACATATTATTTTCAGGTTGTGATGAAGCCAGAATTTCTCTCTGTGTCAAGTTCTTGATCTCAGGGGTTTGAAGAATGAAACCACAGACCATGGGAGTAAGTGAAAGGATAGAGTTTATTGAAAGATAAAAGTGATACAAAGAGGGGGAACAGAACCTTCTACAATGGGGGAGGCCCAAGAGGGCAGCCCACGTGGGCCCAGGGACTTATTGGGGAGTTGGGGATGTATGTCCAGAATATGTCACAGTTGTCCAGGGGCCTGCAGGCAGAAAATAATCCTAAAATTAGGGAAGGAATGCAGTCCTGACAGTCCTCACCCCAGGAGAGCCAGCAGGGTGTGCTCTGTGTACTCTGGGAGGAACCCCCAGATGAGATAATCAGGCTGCTTTCTCCATGACCTTGCTTTGGGTCCAGAGAATGTGGCCTTAAAGGGCCTGTTTGTGTCTGGTTATGGGGGTCTGGAATTAGACTGTTTTCTGAGCTCTCCTGGGCCTAGAAAATGGGGTTCCCTGTCCAGCCCTGAACAGGGGAACCTGTATATTGATAGAGGGTTAGACAGATTGGTAGAGAGGAGAGGAGCCTGAAGAGTTCACTCTGACAAAGATTTTATCTTCATTTTATGAAGACTAAAAATGAGCCTTAGGCCGATTGAGTGAGTTAGCCAAATTCACACAGTAGCAATTAATGGAAAAACCTAGTTGTACTTCAAGTTTAAATTCCTTCCTTTGGTCACTATACAATCAAGTCTCACACATGTAAAGGCAAGCATCACTCATATGCTAATGTGCCATTACACCATGGGCTTAGTGAAGACAATTCGCAACATATTTATAGTCAAGTGTGTATATTTATAGCTATATTTACAGTTGGATAACTATATTATATTGTAAACTCCAGATGTTTTTGTATTCTATAGTGTGACAGAAAATGGATTTTTTGTTTAGGAAGACATTTTAATTGTGACTGGAGTCCCCACAGGCTTGCTGGGAACGGGTAAAATCACAAGGAAGATAAACTCTTTTACATAATAAAGTATGTTTTTTAAAATCCCCTCCCCCCAAAACACACACACACACACACACACACACACACACACACACACAGAGTTCACCAGAGATGTAATTTGAGGAGGGGCAGCGCTCTGGACTAGGAAGTGAATAGGTGTGAGAAGGCCTCTGCGTGAGAGCCAGCTGGCAGCAGGCAGGCTTAGGAGGAGAGAGACCAGTTTTCCCTGCAGGGAGAGGAGATGGCCTGAAAGCTTCTTTGGCAGTAGTGAGGTCTGATGACCAGTTTTCAAAGATTTTTGTCTCTTTGTTCTGTTTATTTGTTTTTCCTTTTTTCCCAGCCTTTTCTTTAAACTTTTTGCAATTACAACTGGATTATAATAACTGATTATAGTAACTTCTTCTCAGGGTGTGAAGAGAAGGGCTGTGTTCTCACTGGAGGCAAAGCAGGGAAAAAAGGTTATCGGAGCAGGGAGAAAGCAATGCGGGCTGTAGAATCGGAACAGCTGTTCAGAGGGAGCTGTGACAGAGAACTAGGTACATGAAAGTACCTTTCTCTTGGATATGCCCAGGAACATCGGGAAGGGCTCAAGATGTCTCACAGTTATTTGAGAAGTGTGTTTTGTTTATTTGCCCACACAGGTTTGAATGCTAGGGGCCTTCAAGTGGTTTGTATGTATACGTGTATATATGTAGGTTTATATACTGGAGTACTTGGCATAAAGCTTTGCTATTTCAAATTATCTTATAGAATAATTTTGTGATACAATATTTTGTGATCCAAATTTATTGAGTGTTTACCAAGTACCAACATTATTTATATGTTCACTTATTGTATTTAATTCAACAACTAATCTAGAACAGTAACATTTTATGTAACTATTCTTTTTTTTGAGACAGAGTCTTAAGCTGTCACCTTGGGAAGAGTGATATGGTGTTACAGCTCACAGCAACCTCCAACTCTTGGGGCTTAAGCGATTCTCTTGCCTCAGCCTCCCAAGTAGCTGGGACTGCAGGTGCTCACCACAATGCCTGGCTATATTTTGGTTGTAGTTGTCATTGTGTTTGGCAGGCCCAGGCTGGATTTGAACTTGCCAGCTCTGGTGTAGGTAGCTAGAGCCTTAGTTGCTTGATCTATAGGCGTTGAGCTTTATGTAACTATTCTATGAAACTATTATTATCCCTATTTGATGGATGAAAAACCTGAGGAATGCAAAGAACCTAATACTTAGCCTAAAATAGTTAAGCCATTTGAAGTAATAGCATAAAATGTGAAGAAAAGCCCCAACATTTTATTTAGATTTTAATATTAAAACTGAATAGTCAAAATATTTTAAAATATCAGAGTTACTATATGCAAGTGTGTTGATTCAAAGGGAATTTTAAATTTCCTGTCTGGATTGTGGCATAGAATATATTATTCAGTGTCTTTCTTATACATTAAATAGATTGTAAGAAGACAACTATGCAAATAGCAATTTCTTCAAGATAATTGGCTGTACAGGCCTTATGACCTTTTGAATATGTTTTCCCAAATGTTTCATTTCTAATTAAAGAATAGTCCTTCAAATTCCAATGGATTTAAGTGGTAAGATAGGTTTCATAATTCTTGGAAAAGAGATTTAGAAAGCACATATGAATTTCAGAATAGTAAGAGCTTTTTTTTTTTTTAATTCAGTCTTTCCTTGGATGTATTAACCCTCCCTTCCCCCCAAATCAACACAGTTTTCTGACTTAAGTTTTATATTTTGTTTGGTTTGAGTTTTCATCATTTCCATGGCCAGTTTTAACTTGTCTCTATCCTTTACTTCAGTAGATCATGACACTGTAATTCTGAGCATTCACAATTGCCTTCATCAATGCTTCTTTCCTGTAAAGAATATAATTTCAGGAATCAACTGTTTCTACCTGTAAATATGGTACTTTTTTCTCTCCCTCTCTAAAAACAATTAACTTTCTCTATAGAGTTTTCACCTTCCATATTCAAAAGACCAATGAAGTTTGATTTATGAATATTACCTTTGCTTAGCCTTACTATCTAGCTGATGTTTGCTTTGATAAATGCATTCATTCCATCTTTAATAGATGAACAATTCTTTGCTACAAATTCTACTATCGTTTCACTTCTGCAGATAAGATGATTATTAAAACCTCTACAAAATAGTTCATTTCAATATTCATGACCCTGAAACGTGTTACCAGACATATATTTTGATCCCTAAACTTGAAAATATTTCCATGGTTATTTATATTTTCTATACAAAAGCTTCATGACTTTCAATTTTCACTTAAGCTTTCCTAGATTTTTCTCCACTGTCACATTAAACTACTGGATGTTTTATCATTTCCATCACCAAAGCTAGAAACTAAAGAGTCAGAGATAAATGTATTCTCAGAATTGCCTCAACACTTTACTGTAATTTAGTAAGATGTTCTTTTCCGTTGTTTCATCTATTATGTTGTTATATAGCGTCTATGTTGTTATCTGTGCTTTTTCTGTAGCATTGTAATTCTCTTATCAAGCGCTCTTTTTTTAATATAGATAGGCCTCATTATGATAATTACTATATAAAAAATTTTGTATGGTGTTTACAAAGTGATTTTTCACGAACATCTCTCTATCTGAGACTCACAGCAACTATGTACCTTAGGTAGTGCTATCATCCTCTTTTGCAGATAAGAAAACACTTTAATCAAGTAATAGAGAAAGCATTTGAACTGAAGAGTTTAAATGCTAACCCTGACATCTGTTTTCTTTCTCTCTCTCGCTTCCTCTTTTCCTTTTATTCCCTTTTACTCTCTTTCCTTGGAAATATATAGACCAGTGTCCAAAGGTCAGCCTACCAATTATGAGCTATTACTTCCCTGAGCTGAGCCTTTTGTGACTCATCCAAAATGATGTAAATGATAGCAAGTACCTCATAGGTTTGTTATGAAAACTAGATGAGATAAAGCATTTTAAAGTGTGGAACACCATCACCCCCTCCCCCCCCCCCAACCAGTGGTGGAAGATTATGCTAGGTTTCTTTTTTCTTACTGTTACCTTAAATTTTCTTTCTTCTGATATTAAAAAATAAAATTATGACATTTAACGTAGATTAGATATCATGGCCAGTCCAATTTATAAGATACAAATGTCAGCAGGACAGACAGAAAAAAGCAAAGGATAGAGTGAAAACCATGAGCAATTTTCTGTGAAACTAACATGAAATCCATTCTTAGGCTTTCATGTAGGGTAGTGCAAACTAAAAATAATTCACAGATCCACAGAAAATTAGGTGATACAAATTATGCTAAAATCAAAAGGAATAGAAGTTAATAGAATAGCCTACTTTACTCCCATTACTGCATTCTCTCAGTGTCCTTAGAATCTGTCTCTACAGTTAAAAAAGGCAGCAGAGGGAAGAGTGGGATTCCAAAACACTTTATTTGGAATGTTTTTATGCTTATATCTTACTTAACATGAATATGTTCGGTCTAATGGGGACTTAGGTAAAACTAATTATTGTTAACTAAACATGGATTAAAAAATAAAGAAGATGGAATTAACAGACTGTCTCATTTCTCCATCCCTTACATTACTTTAGCTTTCTCCTTTTTTATTCTATAGTAGCAATAAATTTATAAAATAGATTTGGCAGCTATTCCCAGCAAAGAATTCTTAGTAATGTTTGTGAGGGAAGAGATTGGATTAGGATAGTACTAAATATTTCAATTGAAAAAAGTTGAGCTAATTCATTTAATATATTTTGGAAACTCTTAAATATTTGTATAAATCTATAGAAAGTTAAATAATAATAAATGCTGGAGGTATATCTTGTTTTATAAAAAATATAATTATTATTTTTCTGTATAGTTTCCTCATTTTTATATTCTGCTTGGCAAGATTTTTTTAAGATTATGGATAATTTTACCCATGTTTTCTAATATTCTTATGGTTTTCCTTCCCCCACCTCAAGCTTAGCAACAAATTCATTTCCTTGAAATCCATTCACTGCTGAAAATATAGCTAGTTAAAATTGTTTTTGAAGATCAATAATCCTCCACAGTGAGCTGTCTTATTCATATTCTGATAGATTATTTTAGACAAGAGAAAAAGAAGGTTATGTTCAGTAGTAATAATAAGCACAACAACAAAAGCTGTGGGAGTATAATGAGAAAGGATTGCATTCTTTCCTTCTTTTTTCTTCTTTTTAATCATCATGTTGCACAAGATATAGCCATAGTACTAACTATGTTCTAACGCTTACCTGTACACACACAGGTGGCTCTCCATATTTGTGGGTTTCATATTTATGGATTCAATCAAGTGCAGGTTGAAAATATTTGGGGGAAAAAATTGTGTCTGTACCGAACGTGAATAGATTTTTTCTTGTCATTATTCCCTAATCAAGACAGTCTAACCCCCATGTACATATTATTTACATTGCATTGGATATTTAAAGTAATCTAGAGATGATTTAAAGTGCATAAGGTCACTACAAAACTTTTGAGAGAGACTGTATTATGGTTCATTATTTCACTCCCAAGATACACAGTAGACAGCATACTTGCTGATTCACCCGGGCAAGCTTCAACTTGCTCAGCTTATTGCTGTTGCTGAGAGGGCTACATTTATTTCTGTCCACACAGATTTTACATTTCTTGATTTTTTGTGTATTTCAAAACTTTCATAAAGACCCACGTATATGTGAGGTTGTGCTTAGGTTATATGCAAATACTATGCCATTTTATATAAGAGACAGGAGCTTGCATGGGGTTTGGTATCCATGGGAACTTCTGAAACCAATCCCCCATGGATACAGGGATGACTATATGTATATATATGGCCATGCAGCCTGCCTACTCAGGAGGAGGTTCACAAAAGAAGAGGTGGCATGAAGACCGGCATAATGTCTTGTGAGGGAAAGTGAAGCCTAAGGGAGGAATGGTTGGCTAGAAAACAGGCAATAAACTTTTTCCAGTGAAGGATTGGAAAAGATAGTGATGATGGAGTTGGAAAAACTGAGTCATCAAAGTCATCCTCCTAAAATTACCATACCAAGCGAAAAATCTGCTAACCTTCTTCATGAGATTTTCCTTTTAAATTTGATAAATCTTGGTTAGCTTTTTTGAGTTTTCTGTTATTCCTTGGCTTTGGTCACACTTTATTTCAATTGCTATCAGTCAACCTTTATGTAGCTGGGGTGATTTGAAATCGGAAATAAGGAACATCTGTGCCTCAGGGTGAGCGACCTGATTTCACAGATTTCTGGGATATGAATGCTGTGAAACATCCAGTGATTCATTTCATGAGTTGTACCCCAGAGATCTATTAAATAGCTTATGAATACAGGCCCAGAGGAAGGATTACAATGGTGGACTAAGACTCTCTAGTTTTATTCCCCCAGAGAAACATCACTTTGGAAAACTATCCACACATAGAAATACCTTCACATAATCTAATGATACCAGGTGAGAGATCACAGTACTGCCTTATATGATAAAAATAGTAAAAAATGCATTAAAGAGAGCATTGCCCACATCACCCATTCCCCCAATCCCAGGTAGCATAGTATGGAGGGGTGCCATCCATTTGAAGTAAAGAGAAGGAAATGAGCTTAAGACTTTGTACTGAAATCTAAAAATGGCCCCATGATAGTAAAACCCAGCAATGGGAAGACTCCTCTACCTCCACAACACTCAAATTCAGATTAGTAAATGTGCATTGAGCTTCCAGATCTGCATTGGCACCAAGAAGGAATGTGTAGACTCTGAGAGGAAGACTCAATCTGATCTGCAATCCAAATCATTGGCAGCTGACTATAGTGGCCTTGGGCTTTGAGCAAGTCTCAGTGGCAAGCAGGCCTCATCAGCCACAGGCTTTGGGTGTTCCCAATACTGCAAAAGCTGCCTCAGCAGCCATGGAATTGAAGCTCTTCATCATGTGACCAGTAGCAGCCCCTGGCTAAGAGAAATCCCTATTGCTGTGTGGATAGGGACCATGGCAATAAGTCTGTCTAGAATCTCTTGATAGGATTACTGTTGAAGGGCATTCCAAGACAAAGCTAGTCTGTAAAGATTGTGGTAAGTATCTCTTTAAATGTATAGACATTGGTCCATATCTTCAAGGATCAAAAGTAATTAAGGAAATATAACATCAAATGAATAGAATGAAGTACCAATGACTCGCCCCAAAAGAAGGAGATGTCATAACTCCCTGACAAAGATTTCAAAATAAATGTTCTGAGGAAGCTCAGTGAATTTCAAGAAAAGATACAGAAACATTTAGACAATAAGGAAAACATTAAATTATCAGAATGAGAAATGTAGCACATTGATTGATGTAATAATAATCATCATCATCCAACAAATTCTGGAACTGAAAAATCAATGAACAAATTGAAAAATAGAAAGCATCAACACTAGGATTGATCAAACAGAAGGAAGATCCATGAACTTGAAGACAGGTTATTTAAAAATATATAGCCATTCATTTTTATGGCTGAGTAGTACTCCATGGGGTTTTATTTATGTGTATGTGTATATATTTTTTTTTTATTAATCCACTCCTAAATGATGGACACTTAGTTGTCCATCAAAGTTGATACTACATCTTTGTACTTGTAAATTGTGCTGCAATAAACATTTGAGTACAGGTGTCCTTTTGACTTTTTTTTTTTCCCCCTTTGGGCATATACCCAATAGTAGGATTGCTGAGTCGAATGGTAAGTCTATATTTTTTTGAGGAATCTCCATACTATGATTGCATGTGTTGCTTTTTGACTTTTTAATAATAACCATTAGAACAGGAGTAAGATATTTTTAGTTTGCATTTTTCTGATGATTAGTGATGTTGAGCATTTTTTCATATGTTTCTTGGCCATTTGCATCTCTTCTTTTGAAAAATTTTTGTTCGTGTCCTTCGCACACTTTTAATGGGTTTATTGCTGTTATTATTATTATTAGCTGATTCATTTGAATTTTTTGTAGATTCTAGAAATTAGTTCTTTTTTGGATCTATAGTTTGTGAATATTTTCTCCCATTCTATAGGTTGTCTATTTACTCTACTGGTATTTTCTTTGCTATGCAGAAGGCTATAAATTTAATTAAGTATCATTTATTTATTTTGTCTTATTATAATTGCCTTTGGAGTCTTAGTCATAAATTCTTCACCTAAGCTGATATGTAGAAGAGTTTATCCTAAAATTTCCTCTAGAATTTTTATAGTTTTGTGCCTTAAATTTAAGTCTTTTATCCATCTTGAATTAATTTTTGTAAGTGGTGAAAAATATGGGTTCTATTTCATTCATGTCCTTGTGGCTCCTCAATTTCCCTAGCAGCATTTATTTAATAGGGCTACTTTTCCACAATGTATGTTGTTGTCTGCTTTGTTGAAACTCAGTTTGTTGTAGACAGATGGTTTTATATCTTGCTTCTCTTTTCTGTCTCATTGGTCTATAGTTCTGTATTTGTACCAATACCTTGCCTTTTTTTTTTTTTTTTTTACTATAGTCTTGCAGTATAGTTTGAAGTCTGATAATGGGATGCTTCCAAATTATTCTTTTTGCTTAAGATTACTTTGGATTTTTGATCTGTTTCTTATTTTTGAACTAAAGCAAATAATTATTTTTTATTGTGTGAAATAGGATATTTATATACTGATGGGGATTGCATTGAATTAGTAAATCACTTTGTGCAATATGGAAATTTTCACAATGTTGAATTGTACTGATCCATGAACATGACATACTTCTCCATTTCTTTGTTATTTGGAATTTTTTCCTTTAGTGTTTCATGATTTTCCTTATAGAAAATTTTCAACTACTTGGTTTAGTATATTAGTAAATGTTTTGTTCTATTTGCAGCTATGGTGAATCGTATTGAGTGTTTGATTATACTCTTAGCTTGACTGTTACTGGTATACAGCAACACTACTGATAAGTGTACATTGATGCTGTAACCTGAGACTTTGCTGAATTTATAAATTATTTCCAGGAGTCTCTTGGTGGAGTCCTTGGGGTTTTCTGATCATATCAGTGTGATAGTTTGACCTCTTCTTTATTAATTTGATACCCTTCATTTCTTTCTTTTGTCTGAATCCTCTGGCTAGGACTTCTAGTACTAAGTTGAATAGAAGTGATAACACTGGGTATTTTTGTCTTACTTCAGTTTGTAGGGGGAAATTGCTTTCAAATTTTCCTCATAGACTATCATGTCTTTGGGCTTGTCATATATTGCTTTTAAAATTTTGAAATGTATTCCTTTTATGCCTAGTTTGTTGAGGGATTTTATCATGAAAGAGGGCTATATTTTGTCGAAAGCTTTTTCTGTATCTATTGAGATGATCCTATGGTCTTTATTTCTGCTTCTGTTTATTTGGTGAATCAATTTATGGTGAGCCATTTTGCATCCACTTATTCATGGTGTATTATCATTTTGATGTACTATTGAATTAAGTTTGCTAATACTTTCTTGATGATTTTTGCATTTATCTTTATAAAGGATATTGATCTGTAGTTTTCATTTTTTGTTATGGCCTTTTCTGGCTTTGATATCAAGGTAATCCTGAGTTCATAGGATGAATTGGGAGGGGGATTTTCCTCCTTCTTAATGTTATGGAATACTTTTTTTAGTAGGGGTACCAGCTCTATTTTGTAGGTCTGGTAGAGTTCTGCTGTAAATTCATATGGTCCAGGGTTTTTTGTTGTTGTCTTAGGAGATTTTTTTTTTTTTTTTTTTTATTGCTGGCTTTTATCTCACTGCTTATTATTGGTCTGTCGAGGAGTTCTGTTTCTTCCTGACTGAGTCTTGGGAGGTTGTGTGCTTCCAGGAATTTGTCCACTTTCTCTACATTTTCTAGTTTATTTGCATAAATATCTTTATAGCATTAACAGATAATATTTTGTATTTCTGTGGATTAGTTTTAGTATCTTCTGTTTCATTTCTGGTTGACCTTATTTGGGTTCTTTCTCTTCTAGTCCTAGTTAATCTAGCAAGTGGTCTATCAATTTTGTTTATCTTTTCAAAGAATGAACTTTTTGTTTTATTGATCTTTTTATATTGTTTTTGTTTCCATTTCTTTTAATTTGCTGTGAGCTTTGTTATGTCTTTTCTTCTGCTTCCTCTGGGTTTGGTTTGACCTTCCCTTTCTAGTTCCTTGAGATAATGTGACATTAAGTTATTAATTTGAGATCTGTCTTTTCTAATGTAGGAATTTAAGCTTATAATTCTTTCCCTTTGGATTGCTTTTGCTGAATCCCATAGTTTTGGTAGCTGGTGTTTCCTTTGTCACTCTGTTTGAATAATGTTTTAATTTCTGTCTTAATTTCACTATTAATCCAATAATTGTTCTGCAGTAGGTTATTTAATTTCTATGACTTTGTATAAAGTTGAGTGTTTCTCTTATAACTAGATTTATTGTTTTACTGATTTCTAGTTTTATTCTACTCTGGTCTGAGAAGATACATGGTATAATTTTGAGTTTTTGAATTTGTTTTATGGCCTAAGTTATGTTCAATCTTTGAGAATGTCCTATGTGATGATGAGAAGAAAGTATGTTAGTAGTATTTGGGTAGAAGTTCTATAATTTCTCTACATTCTAAAATTTGGGTAGAAGTTCTATAATTTCTCTACATTCTAAAATTTCTATAATTTTTTCTACAGTCCTGTTTAAATTTAGTGTTTCCCCAGATAAGATTATACTGCTTATCTCTTTGCTAATAGAATTTGGTTTGTGAATCTGGGAGCTCCTGTGTTAGGTACATATATACATATTTAGAATTGTTATGTCTTCTTGTGGAATTGCTACCTTTACCATTATTTAATGACCAGCTTTTTCTTTCTTTGCCATTGTTGATTTGAAGTCAATTTTATCTGATATGAGAAGGATCATATCTTCTCTAGTTTGGTTTCCATTTGTATGAAGTAATTTTTCCACCATTCATATTGAGTCTAGGTGAGTCCTTAATGGTTAGATGTATGTCCTGAAAATAGTAGATACTTAGGTTGTGTTTTTTTTACCCCTTCAGCAGCCTATGTCTTTTGATTAGGGCATTCAGACCATAAACACTGAGTAATAAGGATGCTATTCGGTTTATTGTTTTAGGTGGTACTTTATTGCTTTGTGTTTTTTTCTTGTGCTAGTTTTTTTTTTTGTTTGTTTGTTTGTTTGTTTGTTTGTTTGTTTTTAGAGAGACAGCGTCTCACTTTGTTGCCCTCAGTAGAGTGCCGTGGCATCACAGAGCTCACAGCAATCTCCAGCTCTTGGGCATAGGCGATTCTCTTGCCTCAGTCTCCCAAGTAGCTGGGACTACAGGTGCCCACCATAACACCTAGCTTTTTTTTGTTGTTGCTGTTTTGGCTGGGGCTGGATTTGAACCCGCCACCCTCGGTATATGGGACTAGTGCCCTACTCACTGAGCCACAGGCACCACCCTTCTTGTAGTAGTTTTAGTATGAGCTGAGAGCTTTAGCTTTTGGATGATTTTACAGTGGTGAGTATCTATTGTGCTGATCCCTATATAATGCAATTTTGAGCATTTCCACAGGGCAGGTCTGGTCATGAGCGATTCCTTCAGTGTGTGCTTGTCTAGCAAAGTCTTTCTTTCTCCTTCCTAATTAAAACTTCATTTTGCAAGATGCAACCTTCTAGGTTGGCAGTTGTTCTGTTTAAGACTGGAGATGGGGCTCTAATTTTTTCAGGTTTATAAATTCTCTGCCTAGACGTATGTAGTTAGCCTGGAATGTCCAAGCTCTGGGATCACACAGATCCTTCAAGATCTCCTGGTGCCAGTGGTCAAAGCAGTCTGGACCAAAATTGAGAAATATTTGTGTGGGAATGAGTGACATGAAAACTGAAGGGCTGAGGCACTCTGGGGAGGACAAAGGCACAAAACAGGTGGAGAAGCAATATGGTACCTAACACCTCAGCTGGGGTCTGTGGTGATTGGTAGTGGTCCTGAGGAGGCTGGTTGCCTTGTGCCCTGCTTTCAAGAAGCTCCTAATTCACTGGCACCAGCACCTTTTGGGCTGGTAGGAAAGCTCTCCAGCAGCTCAGAAGTCTTTACTTCTAGACTTATGAGGGAAGGAAAAACAAAACAAAGGAACAGCTCCATAGCATTGGTCTGGGAAATAATTTTTTAGCTATTACATTAAAAATACAGGCAGCAAAAGCAAAAATAGACAAGTGGGATTACCTCAAACTAAAAAGCTTTTGAATAGCAAAATAACCAACAGAGCGAAGAGATACTTCGGGGGGAAACATTTACAAACTATACATCTGATAAAAGGTTAATAAATTTAAAATACACTAGAATCTCTGTAAGTTGACCACCCATGGGACTTTAACAAACTGGTTAACATAGAGAGATGGTCAACATAAGGACCCAGGCCTCCTGTACTGATATGTATATGTGGTACATGTCCAGTCTATGCAGATTAAGTCAACTCAAGAAGGTGATCAACTATAGAAGTTCTAGTGTATATAGGGAGCATAAACAACTCAATATTAAGAAAACAAATAGCCCAAGTAAGAAATGGGCAAGAGATTTGTCTTTCTCAAAAAAGATATATAAATGGCCAAGAAATGTATGAAAAAAATGTTCAACATCACCAATCACCAGGGAAATGCAAATCAAAACCACAATGAGACGTCACCTCTCACCTATTAGAATGGCTATTACCATTCTAACAACTATTAGATAACAAGGATGTGGAGAAAGAGAAACCCTCATATTTTGCTGGTGGGAGTGTTTATTAGTATCGCCATTATGGCAAACAGTACGTAGGTTCCTCAAACAATTAAAAACAGAGCTATCCTATGATACAGCAACCCACTACTGTGAACACATCCAAAGAAAATGAAATCAGTATGACAGAGCTATCTGCACTCCTTGCTTATTATAGCACTATTCACAATAGATAAGATATGGTATCAACTTTTCAGTCTTCATCAAAAGATGAATGGATAAAGAAATGTGGTACATACACAAAATGAAATAATATTCAGTCAAAAAAAAATGTTTAAAAGGAGGAAATACTGTCATTTGCAACAAATCAAATGAACCTGGAGAACCTTGTGTTAAGTAAAATAAGCAAGGCACAAAGGCAAATACTGCATGAGCTTACTCATATAAAGAATTTAAAAAGAAAAAGATCTCATAGAAGTAGAAGATAGAACAGTGGTTGCCAGAAGCTAGGGAGGTGGATGAGTTGGGCAGATGTTTGTCAAAGGAAACAAAATTACAGTCAGATAGGAAAAATAAGTTCAAGATGTATTGTTGGTTATGGTGACTATAGTTGTTATAATGGTGATTGTTTTCTTCAGAAACACTAGGAGAGTGGCTGTTGTGTTCACACCCCAAAATCAACTGTGTAAGGCATTACATAGGTTAATTAGCTAGATTTAATCATTCCACAATATATACTTCACAACATCATGTGGTATATGATAAATATATATGACTTTTTTCTCTCAATTAAAAAGAAACCAGTTTGTGGTGTCTTACATTTTTCAAGGACACCCAGCATGATCTAAGGGAGCTAAAATTTAAACCTCGTTTTCCTTAACTATAAGTTATACATTGGCAACATAATTCTGTCAGCATGGTTTCATTTTTTTTACATTTAGTATTTTACACTCTCTATAGTCAGAATATTTACATCTAAGGAGTGATGGAGACACCCAGCCATATATTTTTCCAAACTGTTATCCTCTCATTTCTATACCATTTATTGAATAATCCATCTTTTTATGCAAGTTGAAGTTTTTGATTGCTTAAGTTGCATGGAAAGAAAAAAGGAAGACGAATAAACTTCCAGATTTTGCTAGGTTTGGCTTTTTACCATATGAGTCAGATTTTACTTAGCCTTCCGGAAAATTTCATTTGAAATCCAGGTTTAAGTGCTAATGGTGACTCTGGAAAGGTTGCCTTTTGAATAATTTGCATCCTTAGTTTTACAATTGATTGATATTTAGTGTTATTTATAATTTATAATTTAGAAATAAATTTATCACTGAGTGCTTAATTGCACTTCATATTAAAAGTATGGAAAGAATTCATTTCATTAAATGATGTTCTTCCTTAAAAAAAAGTGTTATACAAGCTAATATGACATACTGGAGAATAAATGGCTAATAGGAAACTAAGGGGTATTAAAGATAGCTTTGTGGCATTTTAAGGTTAATATATTTAAATTATACATTTATTCCTAGAAAAAGAGTTCCCAGCCAGTACATCAGGCTCTATCAGGTGGTTGCTACTAGATTATTTCCATCTCTACTGTCCTTTCCTTCTTTACAGGGTACCCAGATCTCTAGCAGGTGGTTGGGATGCCCTGGGGCCAGCCAGCCAGTCCTGGCCTCTTCATTTCTATTCAGTATCAGTATTTCCTTCCCAAATACTTCCCCTCTCCTGCTTAAATCAAAGCTTAGGAGAGGGTGGTGAGAAACAATGTTCCCTTATAAAAAAGGTTGAAGAAAATAAGCCTACATTCTTGGCAGTGCTACCTAAAGTCCTACCTAATAGAGAAATCTCAATATGGTCGACTAGTTTTCGGACCAGAGCTATGGGGAGAAGGCTCATGTGGCCCTCCAGTCAGGAGCACAATTATTATAATTCTTAGAAAAGAACAGATAGAGTATAATTTGGGATCATTCTGTTCTTTGTTCATCTATCTTAGTGGTGTATATAGTATCATACCCACTAATGCTTTTATGTTTGGGTAAATGTAAAGCCACATTTCCCATTAGAAAGAGCAGAGACTTCCAGAAATGGCTGGAAGTGAGCAAGCCTGCTCAATGAGAAGTGGGCTCAAGAAATTTCTCAAGAGGAAAAGATATAAAGTAAAAATTAGCAAAAAAAAAAAAAGAAAGAAAGAAAGAAATGGGAAAGATGAAGAAAATGATAATGATGGGAAAGAGAAAAAGGAAACACACTCAATGTTTTATAATTGACCCAAGCACTTTATGAAACAATATTAACTATCCCAGGCTTTCAATTAAAAAGTCTGTATACTTCTTTTTCCTTCATTCAAAATGACCTTGAATTTTAGTCTGGTAGGTTTTGGTACAGCTGTTATTTGATAATAACACATTGTGCCTTTCAATTTATTTAGATTGTTTAAAAAACAGATAACTGAAAACCATCTGTTTGTGTTTCTGTGTAATTTGTTCTCAGGACAGGGACTAGGAGCCAAACACTTAAAATCCTGCTAATGAAACCTCTCATTAATTTAAGGAGTTCTATAAACTCAGTCTGTGGTACCAAGTAAAAAGGGTGCCAAGTGCTGGGTTTTCTGGGATAAGGGAAAATTAATTTCTTCCTTAGCCCTTGGTGGCTGGGTAGTATGTTTTCTATCTCCTTGGCAGTAAGTCTTATAATTTAATATGCATCAGAACAAAGGTCCCCAACCTTTTTGGCACTAGGGATGATTTCACGGAAGACAATTTTACCACAGACAGAGGTGGAAGGGGTGGGAATGAGGTGGGTGCTGTAAAGGATGGGGATCAGCTATAAAATTTTACAAAATTTGTATAAAATGCCCTCTACATGTTGGCTGCCTCTTTGTAAATTTTTGTAATGATATTTTGTAAATAGAATTGCATTTAGCTATAATTTCCCATTTTCCTTATGTATGGCACATCTAGGGGAGACTTTTGGGATACCCTGTATAGCTGAAGCTTCACTTGTTCACCCAGCACTCACTTAATTTCATGTGTCCTGACTCAAGGTTCCAACTTAAAAAAATGCCTCCCCTCACTTCTTTCCCTCTAACTTATTAAAGACACAAGGTAAGTTTTCATTTGTTAAGAGTAGAAGACTAGAAGAATTTAATCACCAGAAAATGGTAACAGGTCCAGAAACTTAACGGTGGTAGATGCTGCAGTCTGAAGAATATGCTTCTTTCTTGAGGACAAATTCTACCACTAAATATGTGTATGGTTTCTAGAACATCATTTAATTTCATTGCATCTCAGTTTCATTCACTGTAAAATCGGGGCAGTGGAAAGTGGTTGATTGCTGTGACTCTCTCTAATGCTCTGTAGAAAGAGAATGTGCTAAGCTTTTCATCTGTTATTCCACAACTCTTCATTTATAATGACAAAAGGTGTGTTTAGAAACAAATTGAATAAAAGAGAGATTTAACAGTGTCTGAATTCATGCACTTGCAGGAGAGCGCTGAATTCTAATGCCTACTCTTTTCACTAGCTAGAGACGGATTATGGGCTCTCTGCCTTATGTCTGATTGCTTTGTCCTGTGTTTCTGATGCCAACTGATTTGGAGTGGCGTGTTGGACCACGAAAGGGAGGAGAAAATATCTCTGTTTCAAGCATAATGCCACAAATTTGCACAGATAAGATAAAGTATCATTGAGTTTCTTCAATGATGGGACCAAGAAAATGGCTGCTATTCAAACCTCTTGCCATTAGGTGGGGCAGTTGAAGAGTGGGAAAGTAGCATTTTTAAGTGAAGTGAATCATACTCAACAACATATGAAAGCAAGTGGTAAAATATAGCCTCCTTTTATAGAGTGCAAACTTCTAGTGACCAGATGATTAATTTCCTTTTTATTTTTCTGTGGAGGTGAGAAAGGGCACATGGGTGATAACATTCATATAATGTAATACTTCGGATTGTGATATTAATATAAAATTCCCATTTAGGATTCAAAAGCCAAAATGGATTCTGAATCAACTTAAGACTACAGTTTCTCAGAAGGATAATTAAAGTGTGTGAGGTTGGGAGAACAAAACAACAGGTTTATGGAACACCAGAAAGGGGAAGGGAGCCATGACAGTCACTGCCACCTTCTCCTTGGTGCCTATTAATTTCCTTTACCATCCAGGCTACTGAACTATTTCCTTTTTGTTCTCTTTTCTTTCTGAAAAGTCTATGTCAATTAATTTAACTGATATCTTAATGGATACCGTAATTCATTAAGAAAATCTTTTGTGCCAAGCACATCATCATGAATTTTGATTACTAATGTGTCTGCTTTGAAGTGTTTTTATTGACTGGCCTATAGATTTAAGATTTTTTTAAGGGAACTTAAAAAAAATGAAGTAGGAAAACTTAAAATCAGTATTTTAAATGATAGTAACTTTTAACTGTCCTGTGTCGATATCCCCTTCAGGTCAAAGAATGGGAATTGTGGAGAGGAAGACAGGAATACCAGGGGAAGGGTGAGGGGTATTTCTGGTTACTTGTGTGCCTCTCATAGAACCATAATAGTGAAGGTAGTGAGGAAACAGTAGATTTGGAATTTTACATTTCATATCCACAGGATTTTTTAGGAGATGAAGCAAGGAGATGTGATAGTTTAGAAATGAAAGAATAATGAGGAAAGAAGCTCAATAAAACTGGAATGAATGAATAGTATTTGTTTTCCCCTAGTCTGGGTCAGCTATGCTTCTCACTTTTTTGTTCTTTTTGCTAGTATTTGTGTGTGAAAGTAGTTAAAAATCCCTGTAACTCACTCTGATTAATTCCAGAGTCTTGGAAAATATGCATGATGTTTTCAGAGGACTATAAAATAGGGAAATCACTAAATTTAATATACAGTTGACCTTTGAACAGCACAAGGGTTAGGAGTGTCAACACCCACATAACTGAAAATCTGCATATTACTTTGACTTCCCCCAAACTTAATTACTGGTAGCCTACTGTTGACCAGAACCTTTACCAATAACATAAATAGCTGGTTAACACATGTTGTGTATATGTATTATATACGATATTCTTACAATTAAATAAGCTAGAGAAAAGAGAATATTGTTAAGAAAATGATAAGGAAGAGAACTTACTATTAAGTGGAAATGGGTTATCATAAAGGTCTTCATTCTCATCATCTTCAAATTGAGTAGGCTGAAGAGTAGGAGTAAAAGGAGGGGTTGGTCTTGCTGTCTCAGGGTGTCAGAGGAAGAAGAAAATCCACATATAAACGGACTCATCACTGTTCAAGAGTGAACTATAAATGCCTATCATTTTGAATGATGCCATCATCACTACCAAATTATCCTAACATCTTATTCCTTGGTTCCCAAGAAGTCAGTCAGTGCAAGAGGAAGATAAGAATTAATTTGGGCTGATTTTCCCAGCTGAGTAGTATGTGATGATGATGAATTTAACAACGAAAATATTGAAATATTTATTAGATACAGTCATGCGCCACATAACAACAATTTGGTCAATGAGAGACTGCATGTACCATATTGGTCCTGTAAGAGGATAATGGAGCTGAAAATTCCTATTGTAAAGTCATAGCACAGTGCATTACTCATGTGTTTGTGGTAATGCTGGTGTAAACAAACCTGCACTTCCAGTTTTATAAAAGCACGTGTAATTATGTACAGTACTATATAACACTTGATAGTGAGCGATTACATTACTGATTTGGGTATTTCCCTTATTAAACTTTTTACCCTTGTTTTAGAGTGTACTTCTACTTACAAAAATAAGTGAGGTATAAGACAGCCTCAGGCAGGTTAAGAGTATTCTAGAAAGAGACATTGTTATCTCAGGAGATGACAGTTCCTATGTGTGGTTGCCCCTGAAGACCTTCCAGGGGGATGATATGTGGAGGTGGACGACAGTGGTGATGATCCTAACCCTACATAGACCTAGGCTAATGTGTATGTTTACATATCAGTTTTTTTTTTAATTAAAAGGTAAAAAAAAAAAAATTAGAAAAAAGCTTATGGAATAAGGATACAAATTAAGTGAATATTTTTATACAACTGTAGTGTGTGTTTTAAGGTGTATCATCCCAAAAGAGTAAAAAATTTTTAAAAATTGAAGTGTTTATAAAGTTAATTTAAAAAGTTCAGTAAGTTAAAATTAAAGTATTATTGAAGAAAGACAAACTTCTAAAATAAATTCAGTGTAGCCTAAGTGTACAGTGTTTATAAAGTCTACCGCTGGGTACCATAATGCCCCTAGGCTTTCACATTCACTCACCACCCCCTCATTGACTTACCCACTGCAACTTCTAGTCTTACAATTCTGTTCATAGTAAGTGCCCTCTATAGGGGTATTAGATTTTATCTTTTAATGCACTTTTATTGTACCTTTTCTATATACTTACCATTGTGTTACAATTGCCTACAGTGTTCAGGGCGGTAATGTATCATAACAGTGTGTAGCCAGGGAGCAATAGATTGTACCATATAGCCCAGGTATATAGGAGGCTGTACCATCTGAGTTTATGTAAGTACACTCTGTGATGTTCCCACTACTACGTGATCGTTTAATGATACATTTCTCAGTATACATCTCCATTGTTAAGAGGCACATCACTACATCTAACATATATTGGGCATATATTAATGCATATAATCCTCATGATAACCTTATGAGTTGGTACTACAAATTAGCAGCATTTTTTTTTTTTTCCATAGAAGAAGGAGATAGGGTATTTGGGAATAAGCATACCATCAATAATAGTGCAAAAAAAAAAAAAAAAAAAAGACAGAAAATAAAAATAATAAAATAATGTTGGTCAATTTTGTCTTTGTATTTGAATGATATCACATTATTATTTACCAGAAAAAGCTAACTGTACTGAGAGCAGTAATGTAGGTTTGGATAACGTGTGGTTAAGCTTGTCATGCTTTCTGAGAAGAAAGGAAATAAAGTCTAGGAAATTCATGAAATTAATTATTGTTACTGCCAAATATTGCAAATGTTGCCCATCTTTTTTGGAGCACAATGTAAGAGAGAAAACTCATTTAAATGAATTGATTGAGGAAATAAATAGAATTTCACAAATGATTCTTCTTAAGTGTTTTTCATTAGAGAGGAGTCTTCTTTAACCATCTGTCTAAAATTTCACCTTCATTCTCTAATTATTTACCTTCTTCATTTTCCCCTTATAGCACTTACTACTACCTGCCATATTTCATGGTAGTTTATTAGGGACCCTTTTTTGCTTCGTAAGTGCAAAGAATTTCTCTGTCTTACGCAGTGATAATTTTCTTGTACCGAGAACACTGCCTGATACTAAGTAAATGTTCAATTAATAATGGAGGAATGAATTTATAAGTGAAATAAGAAAATTAAGGTGGCTAATAAGTAATTGAAAACTATTTTGCTTTGCTAAAAATAAAAGAAATGAAAAACAAGTAAAATGGATTAGTATTTTTATCTCTTAACAATGAATGAAACAGACAAAAAGACTTTTAAATGTGGAAAAATACACATAAATTTAAATTAATTTTTTACAAGCATGAAAATTTAAATATATGATATTATTTTAAAAGCATACACAGAGAAAATGATTAGAGGTTATACCAACATTTTAACAGAGACTAAGACAGGTAGGATTATGGATGACTTTGTTTTCTACTCCTCTATGTTTTTATTTTTCAAGTTTTCTATATTGAAAACTCAATTTGATAATAAAAGGAATAATATTAAAATCTTGAAGAATGATTTTGTATTAGACTAGTAGTGATAATTTAGAACCAATTATATTTTATACTAAGGACTTATGGCCTTCCTTGAAGAAATAAATATAGTCTAGTATTGCTTTTATTGTCCAGGAATGTGCATGCAACTTTAGAGTCTATAAGTAAAATATAATTTTAGTATGTCACTGGGTCTTTTGAGGAATGCTATAGGAGTAAGAAATCTATAAGGGTAAGAAAATCTAAACTGTAAGGAATAGTAGCACATCCTTTCAAAGATGATTGTAGTCATCGCAAATATATTTACTACGTGGAATTCATAACCAAACATATATTATCCTTCTTTAAGACTAGTGAAATGGTCATTGAGTAAGTTTGGGCTGAAGGATATTTATATTTGATAGAGAAACTAGGCAGAAACATCTGAGATTTGTGGTAGGAGAACCTCCAGCAAGTGATAGTAACAACATTTCTTATGAGTCTGTCTTGTGGCTAGCTCTGGTTCTAAACTGAAAGATTTTCAGGCCTCTTCCCTAGTGGCTTTGAGGACCATATCCTCCTTTTTGGGTCATTAGGCATGTTTCCACTTATGGCTGTGTCCCTGGAAACCCTGGTACCTAAATTGACCAGCTTGACCACACTATTTCCTTTCTTTCATGATCTATGTCATTGATCAGAGAATGCTGGGGCATCAGGCCAAAGCAAAGCATTTAATAACAAGACTTTGTTATAATTTGATTCATTTAATTCGAAGCTATATGAGCAATTGGATTTGGTTCAAGAGTCTGCCTTAAAACTTGGCCTGGTTCTCAGACTTTTAGAAGTGAAGGCCTCTGAAATTGTTTGATCCAGGGTGTTGAGTTGAAGGAAAGATGCAGTAAGAAAATTTATTCTATCCAAACTTCTGCAATTATAATTTACTATTCTATAATTTATTGAGGCAAGGGTTATAAATCATTTCCACACAGCTTAGCCCGGTGTCTGGCATGTAGTAGATGCTTGACCAATATGTGTCAAGTGAATTCCAAATACTTCATTTTTTTGTTGTCATTAATCCATTCATGTAATGGAGCCATATTATATCATTTAATGATTTAAGAATACAAAATTCACTCCAGACTTGAATCTAAGCTACTTAAGGAACTACAATATAAAGAAAAATCAATAAAAATTAGATTAACATCCCAATAGGAAAATTAACAAAAAATTTAAGAGGCACTCCACAAAAGGGGATATCCAAATGGTTAATAAAAATATCAAAAGGGGCTTAACCTAATTATCCAGGAAATCCAAAACCACAATTCAGTACCACTCATTACATACCCACGAGAACTGCTAAAATAAAAAAAGACACTCTATCCCTTGTGTTGGCAAGAATGTAGAGAAACCAGAACCCTCAATTGTCTCCTGTGAAAGTGTGTATTGGTAATTAGCTTATAAAAACTATTTGGCAATATCTACTAAAGCTAAAAAAAAAAAAAGTACATAACTTATGACCCAGGAATTCAACTGTTAACCCATATATCAAAAAGAGTGGCATGCAAATTTTTATGAAAAACTGTATAAGAATGCTCATAACGACATGTTTGCAACGGACTAAAGCTGCAAAGTTACCCAACTCATCAAAAATAGAACCAATGTATAAATTGTAATATAGTCACACAACTATAATACTAATCAGCCATAAAAACCAATGGATTATGATTATATTTAAAAATACTAATGCATTTTTCAGTCATAGGTTGTCAGGCACAAAAGAATGTATACTATGTGATTCCATTTATATAAAGTGTAAAAACAGGCAAGACTATTGATTTGGTGTTAGAAATCAGAATAGTGGTTACCCCTATTGATTGGAAGAGCTAGTGCCTGGAAGGGGCCACATAGGGGACTCTGGTACTGATAATATGCTTTTTATTGACCTGGATGCTGCTGATACAGTGTACTCCTTATAAACATTTATTAAGGTGCATAACTTACATCATTTTTGCATGTATATTATTCTTCAATAAAAAGTTAATAAGAATTTTTTCATTATTTTTGATTATCAGTTTCTAGTATTAAGCTTACCATGTGATGCATATAAACGCAACTACACAATATCTCCTAATACAATCTCATGATGCCATGGAAAGCATTCAATAAGTTGCATTTTCCTCTGTAGATTATTTCCTTTTCTTTGTAGGTGGATTTTAGTTTGATGTAGTCCCACTTGTCTACTTTTGCTTCTGTTGCTTGTGCTTTTGATGTCATATTCAAGAAATTATTCCCATGATTAACTAGATAAAAAAGAAGACGACTCAAATGAATAAAATCATAAACAAAGAGGAGGTATTATAACTGATGCCACAGAAATAAAAGGGGTCATGGGAGGCTATTATAAACAATTATACACCAACACGTTGAATAACCTAGAAAAAATAGATAGATTCTTAGAAACATGCAACCTCCTAATACTGAATCATGAATAAATAGAAAACCTTGATAGGCCAGTAATAAAAAAGGAAATTGAAATCAGTAATCACAAAATTTCCAACAAAGAAATGCCCATGATCAGATGGCTTAATTGGTGAAGTCTACCAAACATTCACATTTAAAGAAGAATTAACACAAATCTTTAAACTCTTCCAAAAAACTGAGGAGAAGGAACATTTTAAAATTCAATTTACAAGGCCAATATCCCTGACACTAAGGCCAGAAAAAGACAATCAACAGGAGAAAATTACAGACAAATATCTCTGATGAATAAATGTAAAAACCCTGAAGGAAGCACTTCCAAATTGAATCAAACAGTACATTTAAAGGATGATATACCCTGATCAAGTAGGATTTATCCTGGAGGTGCTAGGTGGTTCAACATGCTCAAATAAATTAATGTGATATATTCATGAAACGAAGGATTAAAAATCACATAATTGTCTCAATAGATACAGATGAAGTATCTGACAAAATTCACAATAGGTATAGAAAAAAGTTACCTCTATGTGATAAAGTCTATATGTGGCAGGTTCACAGGTATCATCATACTCATTGCTTAAAAGGTGAAAGCTTTCCCTGTAAGGTTTGGAGCAAGGCAAGGATGTCCATTCTTACCACTTCTATTCAACATAGAAATGGAAGTCCTAGCCAAAGGAATTAGGCAAGAAGAAAAAATGCATCAAATCAGAAAAGAAGGAATAAAATTATCTCTGCCTGGAGATGATATTATCTTATATGTAGAAAATAATCCTGAAGATTCTACAAAATAATTTGTTAAAACCAATAAGCAAATTCAGTAAAGCTGCAGGATACAAAATCAACCTATAAATGTGTATACTAATAGTAAGCATCTGAAAAGAAATTTTAAAAGTATCCATTATAGCATTAAAAGAATAAAATAAATACCAGTAAACTTAATCAAGAAGGGGAAAGACTCATATACTTAATAGTATGAAACATAAATGAAAAATATTTTTTAAAGATATGAATAAATGGAAAGACTGCCTATGTTCATGGATTAGAAGATTTAATATTGTTTTAAAAGACCTTAAATGATAAAAGAAATCTTGAGAGAGAAGACTATGCTATGATTTCAAAACATATTATAAAGCTACAGCAATTTAAATAGTATGTCATAAAAACAGACATATACATCAATTAAAGAGGATAAAACTGAAAAACAAGCCTACAGAGTGTCAAAAATACCAATACAAATGGGGAATAGATGGTACTGGGAAAACTGAATACTCACACAAAAAAGGATGAAATAGAACCCTTGCCAAAATCAACTCAAAATGCATTAAAATTTTAACATAATATCTGGAAGTATAGAACTACCAGGAAACCAAAACCTTAGGGGGAAAGGTTTAGAACTTAGGACTAAGTTTTAAGTCTTTGAACTGAAACATTTATAGTGGTTTGAAATACAGAAGAATAGAGATATTATAATATAACTGGGCGCAGAAGTAGGAATGTCACTTCCTAGAGAGATTTTTGAAGTTGTTTTTTTCTGTTGTGTTTAAGTATTTGCTGAGTGCCCTTGATCACATTGATATGGAAATTTGAACAAGATCTTTGTGCTTAATTAGAGAGAATAAAGGGAAACAGTTATCAAATAACCTGGGTGAGTCACCACACAATCCAGCTTGTGAATTGTTGACAATCGATTCTACAGTGTAAAAGATTGTGTGGTCATTTAAAAAAAATTTTAAAGGCAAAAACACAAGTCTATGTCTGTCAATGCTACTCCATCCCCCAAAGTATCTCAGTATTAGACATTTGCAAGTTTCCATTTAAGATACAATATACATGACTACACCCACATTTTATTGACAAATATAAGTTCATGATGTTGCCTAGTTGCCTTATTCACAAATTTCCCAGTCCTCAAGGTTATGGTTGAAAATAAAAATACTTAACTATACTTTCAAGGATGCTCTTCTTGTATTTCCTTCCAGCAAAATCAGTTCAACAGAGAATTCCTGCTTTGCCTGTCATCATGGAAGTTTCATATATAACATTTTAAAACTGTAAGGCCTCTCATAGTAGACTTTACAGCTAACTCTTGTTGTGGAAGTGTCTTGCTTAAAGGATTGCCCATTTGAATGGTCTCTGTACTAATTTACATTCCCTCCAGCAGTATACAAGGATCCCTCTTCTGCAAATCTCCCCCAAGTACTTGATAACCTTTTGTCTTTTTTTATAACAGCCATTCTAACATGGATGAGGTGATACCTCATTGTGGTTTTAATTTGTATTTCTTTGATAATTAGTGATGTTAAACCTTTTTTTTTAAAAATCTGTTGGCCATTTGTATGTCTTCTTTTGAGAAGTCCCTATTCTGGCCCTTTACTCAATTTGTAAAACTGGGGATTTGTTTTCTTGCTATTGAGTTGTTTGAGTTTCTTGTAGTATTTTGGATATTAGTCACATATCAGGTGTATTGTTTGTGAATATTTTTTCTCATAAGTTGAGAGACAACTTTTCCATAAATTGTTTCTTCAATTTGTAGGTTGTTCCTTTTGTTGTGCAGATGAAAACTTTCAGTTTGCTGGAAATGCATTTGTTTATTTTTGCTTTTGTGACTTAATATACCCTTGCATGGATGAGTGAGTCAGATTTTTTTTCTTAAGCAAGTAGAGGATCAATGTGTACCTGATAGAGAAGGATAAAATGATGAAGAAAAGAAGGGACATTTTTTGCCACTTTTTAATTTTCCAAGGGGCTGGCCCTGACATTATGTTGTGTTAATGGCTTTTTTTGATCTTGAACACTAAAATAGTATCCAGAAAACTCTACCTAGGAGAAGACTGTTAATGTGGAGTAGAATATAGGGTTCTCCACAAGTGGGGAGAAATAGTACATGATGTAGAAATAGATCAACTACACACACATTTACAGAGTACCTAATGCTAGGTGCTAGGTTCTGTGCCAAGCAATAAACATGATTCCTCCATAATTTATAATCTAGTTGAAAGATAGAAAATATGTATCAAAAGATACCTTGGAACAAAAGGCAGGGGACTATCTTATTTACAAGATACTGAGATAAATATCAATAGAATTTTTTATCTGAAAATTCCATTCTGTTGCCATTTTACTGAACCAAATACCAAAATATTTTAAATTTTGTCCTCAATTACTTCTGCTGACAAAATACAAACATCCTTCACTCATTCAACTGCTCTTACCTCTAGTATACTGAGTACTAGCTATATTTGAAACATTCTGTGTTATGTGCTTCGGACAGGAAAGGCTTAAAGGATGTGTGTTGAACACTCTTCAAATACTTCTCCAGATTTTGTAAAACCTTCAGATTGGAGCAAGGTTGATTTGGGTCAAACCAGGCTCTTGAAGTAAAAGCAAAGCAATTGTAAATAGGCTAAAACCCCATGGATTGTAGCAGAATCAATGTTATGATGACCCTTAAGTAAATTAGAACTGTTGAGAACTTTGGTAATTAAAGTCTCTTCCCCACAGCTCCTCTAGAAATCAGGAAGCAAAAATAGTTTAGATTAAGATCTCATAAATAAACATACAGCTCCTCAGTCCCTGGGGATGGAGAAGTCATTCTTGAGTGTGCTACTTTCAGAGTTCAGAGACAAGAGATGGGCCTCTTGTCACCCTGATAGAAAATATATTAACCTCTTTAAACCTAGAAATATAGTGATTTCAGCAGTGCAATTATAAGGGGTGACTACTGGGACTTGCATAAACTAAGCTTATTTAAATAATGTTTCAGAAAAGAACACTTGTAACTACTAAAGAGTTGTGATAGAATAACTATAATCCCATAAGATAAAGCTGGTCAGGAATGTCCATGTTCGCTTCAGATACCAGTCTGTTATTTTTGTGGGATAATTAAATGCCTCTATAGACATCCATTCTGGGGAGGCTCTTGACCCTTTTACCATTTTTGTGCTCAAACTTATTACCATATATACTCGAGTATATACAGTAGTTATATTAAGACAGAAAGAATTACAGTTGTTCACAAATTATTTGGTGATATTTAAGTTTACCCAGTTTATCTATTCATCAGATTTATTGCGTGCCTGTTATGTGCAAAGTATGGAAATTGGTGCCATGTAGTACATACATTTGGGCAAAGAAAAAATTCTGTGTCTTGAAGTGCTTAGGTCCAGTAAAAAAGAACAACAAATGCAAAGATACACATGGTGCATCTTACAAAGGTACATGTGAATTACTAAGTGTAGAATATAAATGTCTTAACACAACAACTAAGAAAATGCCATGAAGGCTATGTTAACCAGTTTGATGAAAATATTTCAAATTGTATATAAAACCAGCACATTGTACCCTATGATTACATTAATATACACAGCTATGATTTAATAAAAAAAAAAAAGAAAAAAAAAAGAAAGGATACACAATTTCAGAAATAAGATAGGAAAGAATTAATTTTAGTTGATATGGTCAAATGAGTAAAAGAGCATTGGTACTGGGTTTTCAGAAATGGATAAAATTTCACTTGGACCACTGGGAAGGAGGACCCTCCAAGGAAAAGTAATAAAATTAATGAAGGCCAGAGCCAAGCTAGAGGAGAAATTTCTTAATGGAGTAAGCGTTCAGAATACCCAGAGGTCATCTCTCTTCTGTGGGCCCTAAACATTCCCCAAGGCTGTGGCTGCATAGCTCCTCCCATTTCCTCCTAGCCCTGTCTGCTAGAGAGTAGTGCTTCTTTTCTTTAGCAATGCTGAGCAACGGAAGGAAATGTTTTACTCCACCCAGGTAATAGGCACATTTAACCTGGGATTTCTCTTAGCAATTCCTTAAGCCACAGAGTTAATGGACACTTTAGTCAATGTGTAACAGGGGGAGCAGAAATTTAGAAATAAGCGATCTTTCAGCATTTCCCCAAACACCAGGATGCAGGGCCAAACAGCTAGCTCTCCCTGTCCAGTTTTATTTATTTATTTCTTTATTTATTTTTGAGTTTCAACATGTACAAAAGCCTTGTCTTGGTCTTTGCACCCTCTTCTTCCAGGAGGTGGCAGCTGCTACTCAGATGCTGAGTAGAAGAACTTGGGATCTACTTATAGGGTCAGCCGCCCACCAACTGAGTGTTTGCAGAGTGGCTGGGGAGGAGCAAGGGAAAGTTTTCATTGCCGTAATATCCCAGGTGTAGCTGTTGAATCAGGAGAAAGAATAACCAAAATGTTTCAGAAGTCAGCATGCTTCATGACTTTGTTACTCATTTGTCCTCTCCATTTTGACCTCTCAGCCCACTAAATCCTTGTTCTTGATGTAAATTTTCTCACATCTTATTAATGTTAGGGCAAGACCAATTTGAGATCATATATGTACAAACTATAAGTAGCAGATAATCTTTTTTGATGGCAAGATAGACTCCATTATCTCTAACGCCATCAGTCACTTTTGTTCTTGCTAAAGCTCGATAGTGGCTTCACGTTGGAATCATCTAGAGTTTTCAAAACAAAAATCCCAATTCCCAGGATGCTCCCAAGACATTTGCACCACAACACTAGAGTTTGGACTTAGGCATCAGAATTCTTTAAAACTCTACAGGTAATTCTAATGTTCAGTTAGAGTTAACAGTGTCTGTTGTAAATGTCTTAAGGATGAATAATAAAATCCACACTGGTTTGGGTGAAAACATATCTGCACCTAGTGTCTAAGTATCAAATTATTAACAGTTTTCAACAAATGTATTTCCATTTTTAAAGTAGTCTTTTAGGGAATGACCTTCATAAATTTGTTAAAGAATATTATTTTAGCGATGTTTCTCTGTTAGGAATGTGAAGCTTGTTGCACATAAACTGGAGAATGTGGCAATATTTGCAAACATGCCAGAGAATGCAGCAGATTTTACAAAGGTTTATGAAAACAATATGCTTCATTTCTTTTAGTATAAAAGCAGCTTCAGAATTAGCTTCCCGTTAAACAAAAAGCCCAGGGAATAGAAAAGAGAGGGTCTTATTCCTTGTTCACTCCCAATTACTCACTCCCAGAATCTCCTATTATAAAACCCATGGTGTCTTAGTCCATTTCTTCTCTTTACCTTCCAATCAAATGTCAAGATCTGGTGATTCTACCTCTGCAGATTTTCTTTCACATCTTTCATTATTTGTCCATTTTTGTGACTCCAATCCTAAATCAAACTCTTGCTACCTTTTGCCTTGGTAATGATCATATGCTCCCCAGGCCAAATTTTCTTAGATATCACCTCTCGCCAACTATCTAAGGATATAATTTTTTCACTCGCCTTTAGTGGTTCTCTACTGCTCACAAAAATACCACAATCTCTAGCTGAGTGTTCAAGTTCTCCATCATCCGGCTCTGTCCTGATTCCCAGACGACTGTCCTTTGTGCCTCGTCCCATGAATGGATCTAGCTGCTTAGTAGTCCCAGGCGTGCTATGTTCTTTCTGCTGTCAGAACCATGGCTCAAGCTGGTGTTTCTGCCAATGCTCAAATCCTACTGAGTATAGAAGGCTCAAATTTTATCTGCTTCTTAAGATCTTGAACTCCAGAGCTAAAAGCAATATTTTTCTACTGTGATTCCTTCACATCACTTTTATCTAGACCATTTTTTGAAAAGTCCTTTAATCCTTCTCAGTCTCTGTTTACTTATTTGTAAAATGGGAGTAATAATACTTAAAACGATTGCTTGCGAAGAGAAAAATTATGTATGTAAAGAGCTAGCACACAATTTTTTAAAATTATCTATTTCCTTCATTTTTATTTCTCTCTTTTTTCCCTTCCCACCCCTCCCTTCCCTTCCTGTCCCTATCCCTTCTTCCCTCTTCCCGTTTCTTTTTTTCTTCATTTCCCCTTCTGTGTTATTCATTGTAATTTTATCATTTCCTTGCAGCAAGGGTCCTGTGATTGGTAAATTCTTGCTTTCCATATATGAAGATCTCAGTATTCAATAAATGTATATGTTTTAAATGGAAGGGCTCAGAATTCATAATTATTATACAGTTTATGATAAGTAGAGGAGATATAGGTTCCAAATAAGCTCCTTTAAATTATTATCATTTAAATTATACTATGTATTTAAGCAAAAACTCATTGAAGAAATCCTTATTTTGATAATAAATATAAGTCCGTTTCATTAAACTGATTTAGGTTAGGTGGATTCAAAGAATGAATTGAGGAGTCAAGGCCTTTTCAACTTGGAAGCACATATTTTTTTTGCTTGCCAGGACTGATTAGATCATCTCTTCTAAGAGTCTGTCTGCTTGGATAGCAATCATTGCAGACAACCTTTCTTTTTTCCCTAACATCTGTATCCCAAATTCACAGGAAAGTGAGACGTTGACTTGGCAGTAAGTTGGTAAGAAGGACCTCAAAGGAAGGTGTTTAGGATCGAGTGAATCAGGTCCAGAGAGTAAAGGGAGTAAGAAAGCTCTGGTTAGTACCCCGTCTGTATGCTTCAGAGGCTTACTGAACAGTCACAAAGCAGACCTTGCTGTGGTGCAAGGTAGGGACTGGAAGAGATCAATAATTCTCCCAGACACTTGCATGAATTCCTCCTTTCTGCCCTATTTTCCATGCATTCTTATGCTTTCTGTTGCCAGTAGTTTCTGTCTTCCTAAAAGATGTTCAGGTTTGAAGGGGCCACATGCTTTCTTTGCCAATGGTTGTTCTTTATACCTGAGTTTTCGCTTAGAGAATCTCCTGATGAAGTCATTCCAAAGGGTAAAAGTTCCTGCCCCTATGCTACTTGAAAAGGAAGAACAGGTTCTGTCTGAGGAATTTTTACTTGGGACACATTGACTCTCTCTTTACTGGACTTTGAAATAGGAGGGCCAATTTTCCTACAAAGAAGTGAGTGAAACTGATACTCAGTGGGACACATAGATAAGAAACTGAGTTCCATGGGAAAAGACACAGAAGACAGCTGTTTCTGTTTTTGATAGCTTTCTAGAGGATTTCTAATCCTGCAAGGGGCTTCACTGCCACCTTAACCTTGGGTTCTAGAAAATAGTCCTATAACCTTTCAATAAATTCCTCCTTTCAGCCTAATTCAACATGAATAAGTTCTGTTTTTTACAATCAATCCCCTAACTGTGAGAATTAACTAATTTTTGAACCATTCTCAAAATTCAATCTTAATTTGCTTTTGCTCCAGCTGAGTCACTAATCTGTGCTGAGTTCCCATTATTCCATTCTTCATTAGCTTCTACAGTTTACCTCTAGGGTGTATTTCATAGTCCTTAATGTCTCTTTTGCATAACTATTGATGGAGTTTCATGACGTGGTAAATACTTTGGTTGAATAACAAGCACATTTCATCTAATCTTTCATTTCTACATGAATACCACCAGGCAACTTATCTGTTCTTGGTCGATACAGTCTTTTTTCTTTCTTTTGTTCCTCCCTCCCTTTCTTCTTTCCTCCCTCCCTCCCTCCCTCTTTCCTTCCCTCCTTATCCCCCTCTTTCTTTCCTCACTTCCTCCCCTGTCACTCCCATCAGGGAGTGATGAACCGGCTAGAAAAGCACAGAGTTAGAAACTAATAGGCATCCTCAGTTCAACTCAATGAATTAACTGAACCCCAGTCATCTCCTCTCTCAGGGCCTCACTTTTACCCTTAAGTAAAGCAAGGAGACTATACCCAAGTTCCTTCCAGCATAAAAATTCTGCAATTCAATGATTCTTTCCCTATTCTGGAATATATAGTAGAAATATATATTAGAAAATGTGTTCAAAATATACATCATTATTGATATTTACCACTGATGTTGACATCAGTATTGATATGAAGCACTAATATTTACATTCTACCTCATGAAATCATGATACACCTGATCACCCGTGTCTCAAGTTCTGCAAAGTGGATTTTTGCATGATAACAACAACTATAGAAGTGTATTTGAATATATACATTAAATATATTTACAGGAAACAATGTTATTATAAAATTTGTTCTTGGGGCATCTTAGCATCTTATACGTTTCCTATGCATAGCCTATTCTTCTGTTCTTCCTCCTCCAACTGCCTACGTGCTTACATGCGTAGCTATCATATTGGCTTATTCTCCTAAGGACTTTGTATTCTGTGAAATTACTTATGGTTTGTAGCAGTAAGTTTGGCACTGAAATCTTGTAGAAGTCAATGGTAATGCTCCTTGTATATAAGGATTAAACTTATCTGACCACATTACATACCCTGAGAATAGTCTTAATACTTAAGGGATTTTCACTAAAACTAGTAAAAATTAATTACATATCTGAACCTCCAATTAATAATTTGGAATATGTACATAAAAAGAGTTATAAATTACACTTAATCATTGGTTTATTGTTTCTTTCTTAGATCTTGAGAAAAGCACAATGAATATAACATTGTCGTTTTGCAACTAAGCCTTTATGTAATTAACCTAAGCTCCAATTATCTTGAATGAATTTGTCTACTTAGAAACCTCTTTGGCTTAGTGCTTAACTATATTCCCTATTTAAGAAGCCAAACCTTATGAGGAACCGTAGAAATACACAGCAGCAACTTATCATTTTGGAATTTAAACTTCTACCTTCAGAGATAAATGTATTAATTCTAGAACCATGATAGCATCCAAGACCCCACTACAAAAACTTGAGTGAGCAGAGTTGTACTAGGATAAGGAGACTGCTAATTTCCAAAAATGGGATTACTGACTATTGAGTTAAGATATAATCCTGCTTTCAGTTTTTAAAAAATCCCTTCATGGTATAATTTCACTATCCTGAACACAATTTTATTTCATTCATTACAAACAACAGTGTAAATGTAGATATCAACATTACGATGATGGCAAATAATTGAAATCAACCATTTTGAGAAGTTGTATTCTAGTATACTAAATATATATGTGGGTTTTTTTTTATTATTTATACTGATAATGTTACAAGCAGGAATGTACATTTTGGACAAACCATGAGTGTTTCTACTCATTTAGGAAAAGAGTGAGTAGCACGAGTAAAGAAAGATATCATTGTTTGGGGAGGTTCTCATCAAAAAGAATCATTGATTTCAAGTACTATATCAACTAAAAGCATTTGAAAATCTGCTAAATTTAATCTTTCTATTAGAGAAAGAGAATCAACATTAATTGAAATATTGTTGCTCAGACAGGAAAGTTAGCAGTGGTTCATTGGGGTCTACCAATGGTCAGATTGCCTGTGGAGAATCCTGCTCATTGACAAAATTAGAGCAGTTTCCAAGAATATGTTCTGCAGAGAAGTAGTTCATAGGACATCAGTTGTTATTACGTGGTCAAAGAAGCTTAGAAGGATGAGTTGTTAGCCAGATACAACAGATGCCTCCTGGTCAGTACTTCTCAGAGCCTTTACTGTACTCCTAGAGATTGCACCTGTGCAAGACAGGAAAACATTACAGAGGCCAGGAGTCCCAGCCCAGTGTCCTGAATTGATTTATGTTCCTCTATAACTGCCTACATAGTACCTTCATACACTGACTTTTCTTCTAGGACTGCGATCCTCCCCTCATCACCTCTCCCTCTCTTGACTATTTTCTGCTCTAATAACTCCTCATTTCTTTCCTCAAACACTCTGTTTCTTAAAAATCATTTTAACTTTGCTTCTTCTTCTGTCTACCTATTCTCTTTCTCCTTCCTCTTACAGCTTCTGCATTTGATGATTTTCCCATTTATCTCTTCTGCCCCCCAGTTTTGAGCAAAGAGTACTTTTTTTGGCTAGATCACCTTGCAGATGAATATTCTATGGGGAATGTTTGGAGGCATGCTCAATTAGGGATGTTTGGTAGAGGTGGAGAGAAAGGCAAGGCATTTGACAGTTAAGTCTGACTTAGTGCGTTCTGGCTGCTGTAACAAAGTGGTATAAACTCAGTTTATACTATTGGTTATCGTTTATAAACTTTTATTTCTCAAAGTTTTAACAGTTGAGAGGTCAAAGATCAAGGTGCCATCATATGTGGTATCTGGTGAGGGTTTGGTTTTTGAAGAACACAAGCTTTTAAACCATACCATAAGTGTGTTTGTCTTTTAGTGGTTGAGGGTTTCATCAATGACAAAGAGCAGTTATTGGAGCTTACTTGAAAGCAGAGTTTACTGATCTGTGTGTGTGTGTGTGTGTGTGTGTGTGTGTGCATGTGCATGCACTATGTCCTAGATCTTTGATCCTTTCATCACACAGGGTAAGCCTATGAATGCTTTCTCAATATAATCAGCCTTCTGTATACATGGGTTGTGCATCTTTGTGTTCAGCCAACTGTGGATTAAAAATATTTGAAAAAATATTGCGCTGGTATTAAATGTGTACAGACATTTTTCTTGTCATTTTTTCTATAAGCAAAACAATATTATGATTATTTACATAGCATTTATATTGTTCTAGGTATTATATGTAATTTAGAGATGATTGAAAGTATGTGGAAGAATGTGCATGGGTTATAAGTAAATAAATACTTTGCCAACTTATACATGTATCAGGAACTAGATTTAGGTATCTGGAGGAAGTCTTGGAACCATTTCTTTCTGGATACTGAAGGATGACTATATAATGTTTTTAAATACAAAATAAAATTATAGGATTATAAAGAAATTATATTAAAACAAGGTATAAAATTATTAAAACACATTTTGGCATAGTAATGTATGCACATCTTTATTAATATATTAAATAGCTAGGCCTGGCAGATCTAATATTTAACATATTTTATTTTGAAAGGCTTGCAATAAATCTAAAGAGATAAGAAAATATGATTTCTCCTAGTGACAAAATCACAAACTACAGTGGTTCATTGACTATATTCATAATTGAAGGAAATACTATTTTTCAGTGAGAAGTTAGTGAAAATATAGATGTAACTTTTTTTCATCTGAGTTTAATAACCTCTTGAGATCTTTGTGGACCTCAGGTTAAAAACTACTCTAAATTAGAAGCAGAATATAGGGTTACAATGAGTCAAATTGAAGTTCATTTTGAGCAAAGCCTTAATAATTTAAGATGTCCTAGAGTAGAAAGGAATTTTTCATAAAATAGGGATCTGCCTGTCAATAGAAATATTCAATTAGCATCTGGGTAAACAAATATCGAATATTTTGTAACAAAGTAAAATAGTGGTCAATACTGATTAATATTAGCTAGTCTCTATTGAGTGCTTACTAGGTTTCAAGTGGTGGGTTAGGAGCAATTTACTCATTCTCTCTTTTAATTTATCTAACAGTCCCATTTCAGAGGTAATACAATTTAGGTTTTGAGGCTTGCAAAAGTTTATAGCAAGTCAGTGTCAGACTTTCAACTCAAACCCAAGTCCAGGTGACTTGAAAGCCTATGATTGAAAGCTTATTTTGATGATATCGTAGGGAGCCCACTGGTAAGATGAAAGAATTGACCATCATCAGTTTGTCCTCTTTATTTGATAGATATAAGGAACCCGAGAATTCAAAGAAGTTAGGTGACTTTCTCCAGGTTACACAGTTTGTAGCACGGCCAGACACTGGGTTTTGATGTCTTGTTTATATGGAAAAATAAGAAGCTTTGATTCTTTGGCCCTTCATCTGGAAGAAACTTAACACACATGAAGACGGAGGTCATGGAAGATGATGTGATTTGGGACACGGTATATCATTCCTTCACTTCTTGTGTAGACAGCAGAGGTCTGTTTCAATTCTGTCCTCAGCCCCAAACCACATGCCTTTACTCATTTCAGTGCATTTATCTGTTAGGAAAACAAAATTTACATGACTAATGTTTTAAATGTAACCAATAATGAATTGTCCAATACTAAGATTCATGCCTTTGATATATTTATATTAAAAATTTGCTTTTTAAACCATGTCCTCATCAATGCTGTTTTACCAGAAAGTATCTCACATATTGTCAATGCGAAGTACATGCCTAATGCATGAATGAATGAATATAAATGCTTGGTTTCCTTTTTTTTTTATTTTTTAGTGACCTCATTCTCAATAATTGGGTATTTGCAATGTACTAATTGTATTTTTTCCACTTAAAGTTAGTTATAGTTAAATTTACCATTTGTTAACAATGAGGGAAGGAATTGTCTAGATTTGTTCAAAATCTAACATGAATTACCGTATATACTCAAGTATAAGCCGAGTTTTTTTGGCACAAAATTTGTGCCGAGTTCGTGTTTTTCGGCACAAATTTTGTGCCGAAAACTCGGCTTATACTTGAGTATATACGGTATTTATGGAATAAGATGGTATATACATGAATAAGAATCTGAAAGATAATTTTTATATAAAAACAATTAATTTAGGAAATATGCAGGGATTAGACTAACACATTTTCCTGACTGATATTTAGGAAATATTCTTTATTAAAATGAATAAGAATGCTATTTATTTAATAGTCCACCTATTGGTGTTTCTAACGTTTTAGAGCCTGCACTTGAAAGAGGCCCCAAAACGAAGTTGTTGACTTTTAGTTCAAATGTTGACATACCATCACATGCTGTCTGTATTCCCCTCTCTTTTCTAAAATTCATAAAAATAGTTGGAGACAATATTTGAATCCATAAAAATAGTTGAAGACAATAGTTGCACACAATAAAGAGAATGGGAAAAGACTAACATTGGTAAGAGATTTTTTAAATCAAATTTCTAAAAGATGAAATGTGAATGAATGATGTTGATTGTTGAAGCAAAACAAACGCAACCATTGCGGAGAATATGTGTGGAAGGAGTGATACCCAAGAAGGACCCCCAGTGGCCTGGCACAAACAAGGCTCCATTTGAGGATAAGATAATATTGATAAGCATTGAAAGGAGAGACACAACTATAACCAGAATTTTTATCAGAAATATGTGCATCAATTTTTGCTTCTTAATAAACCACTTTAGTCACAATGGCTTAAAACAGTCATTTGTTCAGTATTCATTCATTTATTATTCTGTCCGGTCTGTCTGGGTTCATTCATGTGTCTTCGCTGACCTAATTGGTTACTCAGCTCTGCTAAACTGGCTGTCACCTAGTCAGTCTCCACATTCATCAGGCTAATCTGGGATTGTTCACATGATGGCTAGGCAGAGTTATGAGAGAAAGCATATATGTGTAAGGCCTCCTAAGGTTTAGGCTGTGGGTTGGCACACTTTTACATCTGCTTCATTGCCTGGCTCAACTAGGTTGTAAGACTAATCTAGATTTAAGGCATGTAGAAATAACTTCCACATGTTGATGAGAAGAGCTAAAAGTCACATTACAAAAGTGCAGATATAGGGAAGAAATAAATAATGACCATTTTTGGATCTGCACAAAATATATGAACCAGTTTAATTCTTCTCCACTTACTGCTTCCGTCCTCAGCCCCAAACCACAGAATGCCTAACTTGTAGCCAAGTATACATCATCAACTCAACAAAAGCCAGAATAAAACAAGATTTATTTAATGAGGGAATTAAATGAAGAACTAGGGCAGTTATTATGGTGATTGTTGTATCAAATAAATGTCATAATGGCTAACTCCCTTCTGTTCATCCTAAAGAGAAGGCAGCTAATTAACAAGCCACGTCCCCTTGTATAGATCTCCAAATTGAAGTTTCTCTTAGCTCATTCAGAAATAGACTGATATATAAACTGAAAAGTAAGTTTTACCAGATAGTTGAAGATAGAAATATGAACAAGAAAGCTCAGAATGACCAAGTAGAGAAATGACTCCAGGGGAAATAAAGATAATTCAGGAAGCAGAGAAATAATATTGTCTTCATAGATATTCAAGATTTTAAACCTTAAAATAAAAGGTTTTTATTTTAGGTTTAAAGAAGGTATTGATTTTTAAATCAATTAAAAAGTTTAAAGGTACTATGAAGAAGGAAAATCAGAATGTGACTGAGCTCTTAAAAATTCAAAACATTACTGCCAAACCTTAAAATTTAAGTGAAGAATAATAAAGTTATGTGAATCTAAAAAATAGTGAAAGAAGAAAAAGAGATGGAAAGTGTAAGAAAGTAGATAAAAGATATTTTCTTGGAGGATATCAATAGATTGCAGAGTGTGATTAAGAATGTGGCAACACTTAGGCAACACTTCAATTCTATATGAAGTCAGCACATTGTACCCCATAAATGCATTAATGTATACATGATCTGTGTGTTTATTACTTAATAAAAAAATTTTTTAAAGAAATATATCCTATTGATTCTGACATAGGAATCAGAGAAAAGTAAATGTATTCTTCATGTTTTACTCTGCAGAAAATAATCTTTACATAATTATAATAAAAACTCTACTCATAGTTTTCGATTTGAGAGTCACTCCACAAACAAGTCATGTAAATATTTACTGAAGATCAGAGTTTAAATGTTCTCAAAGTTGGCAATTCTAAAGCACCAACCTGGGACCTTATCTCTTTGGAATGTAAATTTCAATGTGTCAGTTCTTATCCCACTACATAGCCAAAACACTGTTCCATCTTTCACTAATACTCTTCTAGTAGCCCAAGATAAGTAACCTGGTCTGGAACCTCAGTGAACATTCAATGACAGAACAAGTCATCACACTACTTTTTGCAGACACCACAAACTTGTTTCCAAGAAAGACTCCCGGTATCCTCTCTCTGACTTTGTGCGTTAGAACTAGTTAAACCCATGGTAAAGCAAACAAAGGCATGGTCTCTCTTTATATTCACACCACTTTCTAAGAAGGCTGGTCCCTCCTCTCTCTCACTCAAAGACTGTCAAGGAGGTGTGTCCTCTCACATCCATGGCGGCAGATTAGAAATCCCACATAAAGAATTGTGCCCTTTTTGAACTTGCCTGGCAAATTTCAATAGCTTTGTTCTCACCCAGGTACTGTTGTACCCTAAGCTCGCTGGCATTTGGTAGATGTGTAGGAACACGTCTCAATCACCAGTGCATACTATCCTGTTATGTGCTATTTAAGTTTAGAGCTGTCTTAGACACTTTAGGCTACTGTAACAGTATGACAAAGACTACATAGTTTATAAATAACAGAAATTTATTTCTCACGGTTCTGGAAGCTGTGAAGTCTAAGATCAAGGTCCCAGCAGAATTGGTGTTGGGTAAGTACCTGCTTTCTGATTCACAGATGATGCTTTCTAGCTATGTCCTTACATGGCAGAAAAAGACAAATTGGCTCTCTGGGGTGTCCTTCTATAAGGGCACTAATCCTATTCATGAGGTCTGCTCCATAATCTGAACACCTCCCAAAGACCAGACCTCCCTTCCCTTCCCTTCCCTTCCCTTGCCTTGCCTTGCCTTCCCTTCCCTTCCCTTCCCTTCCCTTCCCTTCCCTTCCCTTCCCTTCCCTTCCCTTCCCTTCCCTTCCCTTCCCTTCCCTTCCCTTCCCTTCCCTTCCCTTCCCTTCCCTTCCCTTCCCTTCCCTTCTTCCC
>CAUYPK010089247.1:0-18663 GCA_963574355.1 Loris lydekkerianus | reverse complement strand
ACATATTCTTCTTAGTAAAGTATCTCAAGAATGGAAGAAAAAGTATCCAATGTACTCAGCCCTACTATGAAACTAATTTATGGCTTTCACATGAAAGCTATAACCCAGTTATAACCTAAGAATAGGGGGAAAGGGAGGGGAGGGAGGGGGCGTGGGCAGAGGGAGGGTGATTGGTGGGATTACACTTGTGGTGCATCTTACAAGGGTATATGTGAAACTTAGTAAATGTAGAATGTAAATGTCTTAACAGAATAACTAAGAAAATGCTAGGAAGGCTATGATAACCAGTGTGATGAAAATGTGTCAAACGGTCTATGAAACTAGCGTATGGTGCCCCATGATCACATTAATGTACACAGCTATGATTTAATAATAATAAAATAAAATAAACTAACTACAGTATGACTAAGTATGTTATCAGGCAAGTACGTGAAACAGTGACTACAACATGGTAATGAAATGTGGCTTGGAGATTGGATGGAGAGTGTCTATAGAAAATCATTTGTGTCTTGAGTCTTTCTGGTGGTGTATTTTTTGTCACTCTTAATTAACGGTGATCAGGTTTTAAATGTGTTAGAGAAGGGAAGTATATTAAATTGTTTCTTTGCTTTTCTGATTCTGTCCCTACCAATATTACCCCCAGTTGCCAGCCCTACCTATCTCCCTGCCCCTTTACTTTTTATTTATGATAGACCTCCAGCCTTTGATAACATATTTCTGTTTCTTTTTGGAGAGTTACACGAGGTATTTCTTCACATAGTTATGTACTTTAGCTTTGTAAAGTTTCCAGCTACAATTTATTTTTTATCTAGCCCATATCCATCAAGAAGAAAGAGATGGTCAAAAGAATTCATTAGTTGTGTTTGTTGTGTCTTCTTTCCTGATGGTGCTGATCCCACCCTGGCCTTGTAAGTGTGTGTCCCAGGCTGGTTTGTCTTCTCCCTGGGGGAGAGGCACAGACTGTCAAAATTCATTTACAGTGGCCCACACTTGGATTTTCTTTTTTTAAGTCTTCAAATTGCTGTTCCAGAGGCTCCCTTAATCCTACTAAAGATTCCTTAAGTTACACAGGGGAGAAAAATCACTGGGATTTCCTTCTTGACAGACACCTAGATGAAAGATAAGAAAATAATCAACAGATTGTAGGTGTTCTTTCAGCAGCCTTACTTTCTGAGATTCGCCGAACATGTGGAAAACACAGAGTCATATTTAGTATCCCTGCTTTGTCATGTTATTATATATCAAGTTAAAAATGGGCATATGTAATATCTATGCTTAATCTCTTATTTTTAAATAGGTGAAATGTATTTGGATTATAGGTTTTATTATTTACAAAATAATGACAAGTGTTATGAATTGTCTGTGGGTCTTTTCCAATTGTGTATTTTAGAACTGAGTTGGGTGGGGGACCTATTTAACTCTGTGTGAACAATATCACTGTTTACTATTTTTCTTCAGACCCCTACTTCTTCCCTTCTGTGCATACACACCAGATAATTTGCTTCCACTGAATAAGCTTAGAAATAATCAGGGATTCAGGATAAATATCCATAAAACAATGCCTCAGAATGTGCCTTTATGTGGGAAGGTGAACCTAGTGTATTGTTGGCATAAAATTTTGAAAATAGAGGTTCACAGTTTCTCCGTGAAATGCTGTGTTAATTATGCAGGGAGAGTGCACCTAAATACAGGAGGCGCTCACATTTAGGAATAGTAGCCACTGTGATGTGGTGTTACACTAGCTGTACATTTACATAAGTGCTGAATGTTTTTATTATAGAATGTTCTCAGAGAAAAATGTGTTGCAAATAAATATCCTATGTCCATGTAGACAGTTTTTATTTAATAAGTATCTAAGTAAATGGCTCTGAATTTGTTCTTAGGAATGTTCTGTGTGGGGAAAGAAAAAAAAAAAAGATGATCATTTTATAATCATGGTACTTTATCCTAATAGTTGAAATGAGACTCTGTGGATGCAATTATTTACTTGTATAGACACTGAAAATAGTGTATATTGTAGCACATCTATAAATTCTTGTAATGAATAATACAGTATATTATTGAATGTTCAACCCTAATTGTACTTAAATCTACAACTTCCTTAGAGCTTAATGAGTTGATTTCTTTTCACTTTTTATAACTTCTAACAAAGTACTATTCTAAAAAATTCTTGCAGATCAAAAAATTTAACTAGTTTTCTTAATACACAAAAAGCTTTAGTACAAATGACCTTCTGACCTTAATTCCCAGGAAACTGTCACATTATTTCTTTACCCCTTTGTTTAACTTAACAATGTGACCCAAAATACTGCCTTGCTTTCAAGTTTCTCAGCATTGTAAGGTCAAACTTTGGTCACCATAGTTACAGTTTAGATCTGTAGGTCAGAGGTCAAACAGATTAATGATGTCAGACACATCTTTAAATGGTTCTAACACTACTTCACCATGCGGTAAACAGCTGAGTATATTTGATATGACAAAAGTATTCTTCAGTCTTCTTGATAAGCATATTGTTGGAAACATCTAACAGAAAGGGATTTTCTACAAGAACTTGTAATATTGTGCTTTGGAACCAGCAATAATAGTTGGCTACAGATTTTGATTAAACAGATACAGATTGAAAAATAAAGTATATTAAATAGTTAAGATGACACCTTTCTGCATATGCATGTGTGTTTTGTTTATGTGTCTACATCAAACTAAATGATCATCTAGTAATGTATGAAAATAGTTGTCCTCACTTCCCTATTAGCTTGTGACGAACCATGGCAATAGATAAGAAAAACAAGCTTTCTCATTAAGGGTATATCCTCTTTGTGGGGGAATGACCCGTGGCTTCTGTTCTTCTAATCTGGGCAGTATTCATTTGAAACAGTTACTATTTAGTAAAGTGTGTTTGGGAAAGTTTTCTTTTAGAGGTCAGGTAAATACTCCACCTGTATTTTGTTTGTAAACACATTTTTTTTATGGCCTTAAGACTCTTTGTTTACAGATTTTTATCCAGACTTTATCCAAATTTTTTTTGGTCCTAAAGAAAATCGTTTTCTCCATTATGAATCAGAATAGAAGGACAAAAAAGAAACTTTAGTAAGTGAATATTACTTCTGAAAAAAAATCAAATGATAATTTTTCTTACAAATAAAAAATTCTGTGCTCTATAAATAATGTTCAATCAAATATTACAGAAATATTTGAAACAAAAATATCAAATGAGCTGAGATTAAAATTATCATTAAAGTATATTTAAGAGAATAAAAAATATACCAGATTGTGACTTTCAGGCGTGAATAGCATATTTTTTTTTTTAAAGTTCTTCCAATTGGAATTTTGCAGCCAGTAGACAGAAATATGTTTAAGCAGCAGGCTTAGGTTAAATTAAACATTAAAGGATGCCCTGTTTCTGAAGGTTTTGTTTCCCATGTGTATTTTGTGCAGCTGTAAGATTTTAAGCTTGCTAGAGCATTTGCTCTTGATCACATACTATAAAGGTAGACAAAGGAGACGGAGCTAGGAGGTTTGGCAGCTGGGAGGTGTTAATATGGAATTTAATACCCTAGAAGAGGGGGCTGCGGGCTTTTCTAGGTGAGGCAGAGATTGGCAGTGGGAGGAGGAAGTAAGTCCTGGAGTCTGAGAAGAGCCTGCGAGTTTCGAATGACAAGCCAGCTTTCATGTGAGTGAATGGATTGTCTCCGGTTTTCCTTTCAGTTCAATGAAAATCATTGCCTTGTAGATATCGTGGAAACCAACTACTTACTCAGCAGAGACATTAATTGCTGACCTGTTTGGCAGCACTTAGGAACATTGGTTCAACAAACTGATGGAGCATTCTGTTTGGTTATTATGTCAGAAGAATGGCAAATCAATATTTACCCTTTGAAGAAGCCACACCATCGAAACACTGGTTTTGTATAAAACTGTTTACTTACACATGGGAAATGCCCTGAAATGCAAGAAAAATGGTTTATTCTATACGTACAAAATTCTGCCATTAAACTATCAGGGTTGAGTTCTGACTTTCAGAGTCTGAAACACCATTCATTTCTTTACAAGGTGGTATGTGCTCAGTTTTAGATTTCTTGCTTCTGACACATTAAGATGGGTAAACCAACCAACGCTTAATATTTCAATATTTGTCCAAAACATGTGGAATTTTAGATATTGCATTTTATTTATTCTTCTTCCTTAAAGTTCCCTTTTCTTGCATACTTTCTATGACCATTTTATTTTAATTTTGTCAATTTATGTATTTACAGTCTTGCTAGGGGCAGAATCGCACATTTTGCTACTGTAACACCTTTGTAGCAGTTTCCCATCCTGGGTGCACATTAAAATCACGTGGGGAGCATTAAAATCACCTGGTCATAATGCTCAGACCTACCCAAGAACAGTAGAAATAGTGCAGGGGGAAGAATGCTAACTTTGGAATTATACTTCCCTGGGTTCTGGCACTGCCGCTTAACCCCTGATGTGATGTTGGGTAAGTTACCTAACTTCCTAACGTCCCTATATCTGTTTTCTTATCTAAAAAAGGTAATAATAATAATAATAATAGTAATAATAATGATACTAATACTGGATGTGAAGATTTGTGAGGATTTTAGAAAATATTGGGATAACTTCTAGCCCCTGGTACATAAAAGACATCAGTAAAAGATAATAGTAAGTTATGATGATAAATATCACTGTCTCTAATTAGCTTGCTGTAGGACCTTGGACATTTAACTTTACTTAACCTTTTTAGGCCCCGGATCTTTACCTTCAGAATAGAGTTATAACACTCACCATTCCCAAAGAGTATTTGTGAATGTCAAATTACAGATGTAAATGAAAGGGTTTGGAAGAATAGCGGGCAATATAGTAAGGGAAGAGGTAGCTTTTACTCTATTGCTAATGCTGCTAGTACCAGGCTCAAAGAAAACACCATCAAAATGCGAAACTGTTTGTGTGGGGCATCCAATACTTCATTTATCATTTTCTCAGAAGGTTTCTGGTCTAATGAGTTGCAGACCACACCATCACTCCTGTGCTTAGACCATATCCATGAAGAGTTTTCACCACCTTGTCCTGTCACTGTTTGGAGTTTGTCTCATTGTTATCTTTCACTCAGAGTTAATGCAGATTTTCTTTGACTTTTTCAAACTACCCTGTGCATCCCTCTTAGCTACAAATACCACATCTTTAGGAGATGTAAATTGCTTTGACGCCATTCTTTGCCTCTTTTCTGAACTCATCTTGGTATTTCTTCACAAGCAGATCTTTTCATAAGCTCAAGGAGAGAATCAGACACAACTAAATTGGGTTTGGCCGGAGTTGTCCATTTCAATTCACTTTTCCCTTTTTGCCCTTAGCTTGTTCTTTTATTTTTGTAGACTTTTTTTTTTTTTTTTTTTTTTGACATGGGTATAACTTTTTTTTGTTAATTCATTTTTCCATTGATCTGTGTCACATATAAAGTGCCATTTCAGATATTGCTACAGCTTAGTAATTACCGTCAAGTCCATAAACCAACAGCTCTGTGGCTAACCCAGAGTCAGGGCTCTAAGTGATTGAATTTCTTTACTTTCCAGTAGTATTAAATATTAGCCCATAGTATATATTGATAATAGTGTAGGCTGTATGGTAACTTTTCTTGCAGTGAAATGATTTGGGGCACATTTCCTATTTTACACAGTATATGTAGTAGTAGGCCTTAAATGAGGACGCATCAGCATTACCTGGAGATCTCATTGAAATAGGTGACTAGTGCTCACCTCCAGAGTTTCTGATTTAGTAGTTCTAGCATGAGATTTGAGAATTTGCATTCCTGGCAGGTTTCCAGACCTGGGGACCACAACTAATGTGGTGAGTGCTAAGGTGCACTGCTTTGGAGTGGGACAGTCATGCCCCAGCTGGGAGGAGGACTGGCTGTGCTGGTTTCCAGGCTCCTCTGGGAGCTGCCTTTGGTTGATGGGAGCTCCTCACTTAAAACTACCTTCCCCTCCATAGTTGTAGCTCACTTAAAATGACATGTCAGCATATGGAGTACAAAGACACCCCCTTCTTGCCTCGGTTCAGGATTCTGAGGGGCCATCCCTGCTCCAGTGGACTCTGTTGCATCACAGCTCAGCTTTTCTCTTGCTTCCCTTACTTTCAAGAGCGCTCTCCTATTAACCTCTACCTCAAAGTCTCTTTCCAAAGAATCTGGCCTGCAGCCTTCCGTAATAAAATAAAGTTGTGTTTGTTGAGTACATTTGTGACAACTACTTCTTGTGTAGGAGCATGAGGGAGTTTGTGGTGGCTTATTTTGTAATTTGTGAGGCCTCAGCCATATATCTTAATTCACCATCAAAATTGCCAAGGAGGGTAGGAACCTAAGCTCCTTATTGTTAGAGCTTGTACTGGTTTTCCCTTAACTGTAATACTTTATCTCCTCTGCCTTATCATATCAGTTCTTCCCTTTTTAGGCAAATTTGGTTGTTGTCTTCCTTTCTCTTCATCTGCCTTCTAGTCGTAAAGACTTTCCCCCAATGGTAATTTTTAGACTCCACATTTGTTCCATTTCATTTACAACAAATGTTTTTCAAGACAAATTTTATGTCTCTTAAGAAGCAAGTGGTGGTTCTTCAGTGACTCCTCCAATCTACCTGTCTCAAACCTCAACCATGCTGCTTTCCAAGCACTTTGTGCAATAATAATAATGATTGGCCTCAGTACTTTTTAAAAATATTGCCTCTTTTAATCTACAGGGCAACAGTATATGGAATAGTTTTTATTTTGGAGAAAAGGAAACTAAGGCATAGAGAGGTTAGGTAACTTACCAGGGTGTGAAGTCAGGAAGAGGTGAGGCCCCCATTCAAATTCAGGAAGACTTCCAGCATCTGTGTTCTTCCACCGGTACAGTCTGCTACAGACTTTGATACCTTGTGTGTTATCAATTGGCAATTATGTTGTGATTTTTATTATTGACATAATTTTTTGACAACTTTATTGAGATATGCTTTACATGTATAGTTAACCTATTTAAAGTATATAATTCAGTAGGTTTTTGTGTATTACATAATTTTTTGTAGTTGCAAGGAATATACAATATAAAGTTAACTAATTAACCATTTTTAAGTGTACAATTTACTGGCAATAAGTACATTCACGATGTTGTATAACTATCACCACCACCTGATTCCAAAACAATTTCATTACCATGAACTCTGTAATCATTACACCCTATTTCTACCTTACCCCCAATCCATGGTAATCTACTTGTGTCTACCTATGAATTTGCTATTCCAGGCACCTCATATAAGTAGGATCATATGATATTTATCCTTTTGTGTCTGGCTCATTTTGCTTAGCATGATGTTTTCAAAGTTCATACATGTCATACTTTATTTTTCTTAATTAATTTTTTTTACTGCTCCAGTCAATGCCAGGATAACTTCATGAGGCTCCAGGGCCATGGGGCTTGGGCAGGAGGCTGTCCTGTGGAGAAAGGAAGGGCCTTATTGGACCTTCTTGTTGGGGCACAGATTGTTGGTGTGGCCACACTTCTTCCAGCGCAGTTGACAGCACCGGGGTGCAGACGAGCACAGCATTTGTGGCAGATCATCTTGTCACAGTTGTACTTCTGGGCAACTGGCGGAGGAAAGGCTCAATGATGTCGCCACTCAGAAGAAGCACCAGGTGCAGAGTAGACTCTTTCTGGATGTTATAATTGAAAGAGTGCGGCCATCTTCCAGCTGTTTGCCTGCAATTATCAGAGGCTGCTGGTCAGGTGGAATGCCCTCCTTATCTTGGATTTTGCCCTTGACATTCTCAATGGTCTCTGGGCTCTACCCTCAAGGGAGATGGTCTTGCCTGTCAGGGTCTTCACAAAGATCTGCATCTCTGCGTCTCCTGGGCCCCAGGAGTCTCCACTTCACCCGCCAAGACGAACCCACAGGGTGGGCTCGGGCTCAGGCTCGGGCTCAGGCTCAGGCAGCCCCTCCACGGCCCTGGTCCCTGCCCCCAGCCACCTGCCCCTGCCCCCAGCCCAGCGCCCGCCAGAGCTTTATATCAGAACTTCATACATCCTTAGACTGAATAATCTTCTGTTGTACATGTATTGTATACCACCTTTTGTTTATCCACTCATCTGTTGATAGACAGATTTGTCCTTCCCACCTTCTGATTATTATGAATAATGAACGTTGGCGTACTCGTATCTGCTTGAGTTTCTTCTTTTAATTCCTTTGGATATAGTGGAATTGCTGGGTTACATGATGATTCTCTGTTTAGCTTTTTAAGAAACTGCTTAAGAAACACCTATATTTTCCAGAGTAGCTACACCATTTACATTCCTACCAATAAAGTGTAAGTGAACAAATTTTTCACATCTTTGTAAACACTTGTTCCTTGGTGGTGGTGGGGGGTGGGGTGGGGGTTGTTTCATTCTTTGTTTTTGCCATCCCACTAGGTGTTAGTGGTATCTCACTGTGGTTTTGATTGGTATTTCCCTAATAGGTAGTGATGCTGAGCATCTTTCCATGTACTCACTGGCTATGTATGTATCTTCTTTGGAGAAAACTGTATTCAAGTCCTTTGCCCATTTTTTAGTTTGGTTAAATTCCTAGATATTTAGCCCTTGTTTGATGTATGATTTGCATTTTTCCCCCCTCTCCTATGGGTTGTTTTTTCACTCTCTTGATGGTTTCCTTTGATACACAAAAGTTTTTAATTTTGATGATATCCAATTTATGTATTTTTCCTTTGTTTTTTGTGCTTTTGGTGTCTTAGACTCCACTGACAAATCCAAGGTCAAGTAGATTTGCCCTTCTGTTTTCTTCTAAGGGTTTTTATAGTTTAATCTCTTATATTTAGGTTGTTGATCTATTTCAAGTAAATATTTGTATATAGAATAAGGTAGGAGTACAGCTTCATTTTTTTGCATGTAGAAATCTAGTTGTCCCAGTTCCTTTTGTGGAAGAGGCTTATATTTCTCTATTGAATGTTCTTGATACCCTTGCCAAAATCCAGTTAACCATAGATGTATCGTTTATTTTCCTGGATTCCCAATTCTGTTCCATTGGTCTGTGGGTCTGTTCTTACAGTACTATCACATTGCTTTGATTAGCGTCACTTTGTAATAAGTTTTGAAATTAGGAAGTTTGAGTCTTCTTACTTTCTTCTTTTTGAAAATTATCTTGGCTATTCAATGCCCTTTGAATATTTATTATGTTATTCTTTTGTATTATTGGCATTCCGTATTTATTGGTCCAGACTTGTCTTTTCTCTTTTACATTGTGTTCACATAGTGCCTATAAAAATACCTTAGAAAGTTTTTTTTTTTTTTTTTTTGCAAACTAGTTCATCTTTTGATTTATAAACAAGTCTATACTCCCTATTCACAATTCCCTTTTCCAAAACCAAAACCTGTCTTGATAAGAATCTTTTTGGAATAGGAGACTACTGTGCACAGATATCAGGCTATTTAGTCTTTTTAAAATCATACCTAATATAAATATTAATATCTTTTAGAATAGAACTATTCATATATTGAATTAGGTAATGCTATCTGAGATCTCATAGGGAATATTATATTATATAGTGTATATAAACCATATTTCCCTTGTAAAATTGAAGTGATTCTGAATCTTAAAGAACATTTTGCTTCAAAGATTTCAAATGAGTGATTGTTGGCATGGATTTTTATTTTTGAGATATGTAAAGAACAAAAATCCCCCATGAAAGTGTGATAGATCCTAGTGGAATAGTTCTTATAAGTTCAGTGTTTAATATGATCTTTTTTCCCCAATGGTTATGAAAGAATAATCGTTGGCAGATAAATCTTTGTGGAATAAATCCAGATAGATTAGGCAGAATTTTTCACTAACATAATTTGTCACTTATGGTAAACAATGCCCATTATAAAAAGGAAGGTGGTAGTAGCAGTGAGGAATAATAGTGTGAGTGGTGTTTCCTATATGTTCTGCATGAGAAATGGCATGTCCCTTCATCTAAAAATAGATTCATTGTCTCTTTATATTTATACCAAAAACCAATATAAGATTTTCTTCCACGAAAATGACAACAACAACTGTACATTCAGCCCTCCTCCTCTCATCCTGTGCTGGCATTTGCTGCTGTGACAGCATTGTTAGGTCTGTCTGGATATTCCCTGGTCTCATGGTCCCTAGGTCAAGAATGAGAACTTGTACAGAGTCAAGACGATGATGGAGTGATCACAGATACAAAGCAATCACACATAACATTTATTATAAAGCAACAGTATGTCTCAGAGGGAGAGATAGGTCATTCTCTGCAAATGGAGAGAGACCCTGAAGTCTGAGCACACACTGTGTTTATGTGCTTACTGATTTGTCCTGCCTTTCTCATGGCAGAATTGGTTGTCATTTCCCACTTTTGGGGTGATTAACATGTTAGGTATGTAACCTTACTTCACAGTCATCTTCCAGAATCCTTCATGAAAACTCCATCCTTGCTATGTTAATTAGATGGTAATGAGCCACAGGTCAGGTAAAGGTCACTAGGAGCTCCCACCAGCCAACAGTTCCCAGACACAGTTTGGTTCCTGCTCCCTGCCCTTTGCCACTTCCTTGCCACCTGTTTTACCCTCTTCCAGACCTAATAGCATCTAGTACACTTTTTAAATTCACAGTCACTTGATGAGGGGAAGAAAGAGAGACATTTGTCTCAAATGTATAGTTCCATGAACTAAATAGGATTTTGAAGTCCTGACTATAAAGAAAATGATCGTAAGTTTTCAAAAATCGAACTTTGATGATAAAAATGATACTGCTTCATTTGTTCTTGCACTAAATATACTACAATGGGATGAATCCTGAAAAAGTTAACGTGAATTCTTATAAAGGATGAGTTTGTCTCGTATTCCATGTTTTCCAAGATGCAGCCTTAGGATTTTTCAAATTTCATTCTTAAATCACCTTTAGAATCTTTGTTATAACTGAGTAATCTTGTATTATCATTGATTTAGTGCTATTTTTGTTACTACATTTTTTACAAAATCAATTTAATTAAAAAGAAAATCAACATTTTCAAATCAATGCATAATAACTAAAATTAAAAATGTGCATATGTTTGCTATTTAAAATCACCTTGTAAACCACTGGAATCAAATACACCACACTTTTTTTTTTTACAGTTTATGGCCAGGACTGGTGCCCAACTCCTTTGAGCCACAGGTGCCGCCCAATACACCACACTTTGAAGAAACCTGTCTGCCCTAAGTTGTGAACATGAATTTGATGTTTGCTTCAAGAGGGGGCATTTATAGGAAGAATTGGTGGGAGAACCTACACATTTTTCTCGAAATATAGGATTAAAAATTAATCTCTCTTAATTAGGATTAAGAATGCATTAGTGCTTTCTTAAATTTGACAATTAACAGTAAAGTGCTGATGAAGGGACCAGCACAGAAGTCCCCAAGCGTTTCCTATACTCTTCATTGTATAGAAGCAATCCATCTCCATCTCTTCTGCCCCAGACTGAAGGCTTCTGGAGCAGGAACTTGTCTTAACTATGATCAGTACCATGAGAAGTAAAGAGTAAACAAATCAACAAACAAATACACTGAACTTGTGAATAAAGAAAAACCATATCATTTAGAAATGTTTGGATTTTGACTTCTGTCTTTGCTATTGAGTTGCCCTGGGTACTTGGTCACAGCTTCAGAAATTGGCCACTTGTAAAATGAGAGGACTGATGATGCTATTTGTCCTACGGGATAGAAAGACTTTATAAAGCCCAGAATGACATGGTTAGCTGTGTAAATCAATTTTTCTAATCTAACAGTGCATTTAAATTGTCAAAGATTATAACTTGTAATTAGAAAATTAATAATGGTTAGAGGAATTGTGTTGAGCTTTTCTAAACACTTCAGAAACTTTATGTATCTGCTATGTGGATCCTTCAATTAAGCTGACTTTTTTAAGAGATAAAAATGAGGTTATTGTTAGAAATAAAAAACAACTTTTTATTATGTTTAACTTTTATCTATTAGAGTGGTAATCCAAAGTTTTGTCCCCCAATTCCTCCTTGATTTCTTGTTTGCATTCAATAGAAGAATTTATATGGTCTTTTCATTAAGTCTTTTACCAGAGTTTTATAATAATACATTATAAGTCTTGGAAATATAAGTTCAAATCTTTTATAGTTTTCCAATTTTGTTCATATTAACTATTTACTTCTTCAACTTCAGCCACTTAAATGTTTTATTCACTAGCTTGCACATGCTTCTTGGAAACCTAGACTTAAGTTAAGAGGAGGCTTAAAATGCCAAAACACTTTAGTAAAGTAAAAGAAGTCCATTGTATTTCTCATGTTACTTAACTCTGATGATATAGTTCTGTTGATACCTATAGGATTCAAATTCACATAAGTCAGAGATTTTTAGGATAGGGAAATTTTATTAAAGTAGAAAGTCATTGGGAAATGAATTTTTGGTATTAAGGAACAGAAAAATTTGATAACATTTGAGATTATTAGTCTAGAGTTTTTATTTGATGATGATTAAAAAATAAAGCTATTTTTGAAAAACTATGTAAAAAACCAAGGCTTTTAACATTTTATAACTGATACTAGTGATAACTGACACCAGGAAAGGAAAGAACTAAAGTTGTGTTAATATAAGTATAAATGTTTTATTTCTATTTGAAAGAAGAAAGGGTTTTGATATCCTCTTGTGTAGATATTTATTGGAGTGAAGTCTGTTGTCATTCTATGTTCCATTGCAGTTGATTTTACAATATGGAGCTAAACAGGAAATGGCATGAGTGATGTGCCCATCTGTCAAGTGTAAATGGAGTCTGAGCAAGTGTATGTAATCTGCACAAAACAAGGCAAATGCATTGGAGAACAGCCTGAAAGATTTTAAACTCAAGAAGCTACAAGCCCAATGTATAGTGTTTATTTTATGTACTAGTAATTCTTATGCAACTGAATTTATTGTAACTCTTGTCACGACTCTGGTAATTTTTGCTAGGTGAAGTTAAATAACATTTCATTCCATTTTTGGAGTTTCCATCTGATATCCTTTAGAGTACCTGGAAGTTGTTTGTAGTTCTTTTTTGAAAATTTGAAGAGTTCTTTTCTGGCCAAGAAACCTGTTTTTATAGTAATTATAAATCAGGAATGCAGGTAAAGGAAGGAAGAAACATAGAGGGTGCTTTATAAATCCCACCCCTCTGCTCTGTTCAAAGGTGCCAAAAGAAATCAGGGGTTGTTAAAGCTTAGACTAAGGGATTTATAGAAGTCATCAAATTGGTGACAAGTTACAATGAAAACTTTTCATTGTAAATGCTTTTGATTAACATTATGACATCTCAACTTAGAATCAGTGGAGAAAAAGTTCTTTCAGGCAAAGTAAAGTGTGTTCTAAAGTGACTTTCCCCTATAGAAACAGATAGAATACTCCTAAAGCTCTGAGAGTAAAACGATACATCTATCATTTTAGTTGTACATGTTATATATATTTTTATTGAAATGTGCATGGCTACACCTTTATCAAATTACAATTTTATTGTTTTATTGCTGTTTACATTAACTTCCATTAACTCTGTTGTGAATCATACTCTAAAATGAGACAAAAAATTACTTTCATCATTTCACAATTTTAAAATAAGTATCAACATTGGGCTATCTTGTTCCTTTAATGGGCCAGTTTAATCCTTAGTAATGTAACCCTTTAAAGACTACCTGTCAAAGATAGCATTTTTACTTGAAGAAAGTAAACATAAAAGAACTTTAAAGTTTTTAGTATCTATTTCCTTAACTGATTTTAATGGACTTCCAAAATAATCAAGGGCAGTGGGTGGCCTCTTACTTGCAGAAGCCAATTTTTAAGCCCATGTATTTCTGTTCCATATTGACCCCTTACTGGGACATATTTGTTTCATTTTAAAATGATATTTGTGAAATTAGCATATTTATTCCTTCCCAGAGTTCAATTTGAAATTCTGCCCTTTTCAAATTTCAAATGATTGAAAAACACTGACATGCACATTCATGCTCAGGTCTATCCAGCACATGCCGAAGAGTTCATAATGGTATGTGGATCTTGCACTAATGATTCTATTACCTGCATATTATTAGCATTAAAGAACAGACATCATTCACTTACACTTTCAAGCATATTTACTAAGGCATATATATTTATTGAAGGCCTACTATATATGCTGATGCAACTGATTTTTGTTAGGTACCTAGTGTGTCCCAGACCCTTTGCTAAATGCATTCAGGGCCATGTATTATTTAGTCTTCATCGTAACCCCGAGGAAGTTGTACTATTTTTATCTCTGTTTACCAAATGAGGACCTGATGACCATAAAGACGATCACCCAAAGGCATATCCCTAGAAAATGTTGGCTTGAAGGTGGAAAGTTCCATGTGTCTGACTTTATGTAGCGCTGTGGTGTATAGTAGCATTCTATAAAAATCTATCTTGTAGAATTCATAGTTTTCTAAAATTCTACTGTAGTGATGATAGCCTTACCTCTAATGAATCCTACCATATTCTTCATCCCCAGATTCTTTTTCTCTTCTCTGATGGCTTTTCTTAGTCTCATATGTTTAAAGTACATGAGAGAGACCAAATCAGAGATGGATGGTGCATGAGCGTATGGCCTTCAATGAGATCACCAAGAAAGTTGAGCAAAAGTAGGATTGAAGATAGAAAACTAGGAAAACACCAGTGATATGATCAAAAGTACGCTTTAGTAAAGTGTGTCTGATAGCAGATCAACTTTGCTGAGGAATAACGTAACTAATTGCCAAACTAATGGAAATATGTGGTCTCCAGGATTCTTTTGCCAACAGTAGCTTGAGAAGTCATGGCGATTCTCCCAGTAAATTCTTAGCTTTGGTTTTTGATTGTGGCTTCCACATTCATCATATTCTTTCTCCGAAACCTTTTTTATTACCTTCCAGCAATACCTTATGGAGTTGTGAAATCTCTAAGTTTTTTAACCACTAAATACAGTTGAACTTTCTATGAAATAGATATTATTTTATCTATTTTGCAGAGGAAAATAAGACAGAATTGGTCACATGCTTGCAAAGCCACGTAGCTGGAAAGAAGTGGCAGGGGCAGATAAGTTACTAGGTATCCAGAGCCTGGGGCTCTTTCCACTAAACTATAATTACCCATTGATGAAGTTAAAGCTACTTTCCCTCCTTAATAGGTGTTTATGACTATGTAATATATTGATGAATATTTATTGATTAATATAACCAACTTCTAAATTCCATTAATGTTATTCACTGGAATAATGCATCAAAGTTACATTTTTTTCCCAGAAAATAGTTGCTCTCTCTGTCAATGCCAGACAGTTTTGATTTTAAATATACTGGGTATAAGTATCACAAAACTATATTTCACTCTTCTCTGTTTAACATGAAACACAGGATACAGGTTAACCATTTCTTGGTGACTTTGGGATAACGTGAAGATCATTTAGTGCACATGTACTGATTACTTTACAAAAGTTGTTTTTCCTGTTAATCAAATAGCTCTAAGCAATTATGCTGCCTGAGTTTTTACATCTGGGCTTTTTATGATTGGTCAGCCTCTACTACTGATGTCTTGTGCTGTTCTGTAGTCTTTGTGCTGTTGAGTAGAAGCTCTCGTCTCCCTTCTAATTTGCTATTCCTATTAAGCATAGCTTTGGGAAACCAAATATCACGGCTCAAAGAATGTTGCTTCAGCAATATTAAATAGTCTATGAATAAATGGGGCCTTGGATAACTTCATCATGATTATGGGCTAGTTCAAGGGCTTTAGTACATGTAAGGACTATGTGTGTAGGGGATGTTGTTTTGACCATCTTTTGGTTTGTTAACTGTGTTGTTGATAGTTGAGTCTGCCAGAAAAGTGGCTTGTGCAGAGAGGGGGTACCACTGAACCATCCCACCCCACCATCCAGATTAGGAGTCATTAGGACAGGTCAGTAACGTGGGATAAGTAGGGACAGATCCAAGCTATCAGTATAAAATGGGCTTTGGGGAACATTTAGTTTATTTGGCAGGTTGCCCATGGCATTTTGATTAGATGAGCAACTTCCCTGGGGGTGAAAATAAGAGGTTGGAAATGTACTTAGATCTCCAGGGCACTCTGTTCAGGCACCAGAGGACACGTATCCTTCATATTTAAGGTATTTAAGATTTTATATTTAAGATATTGAGATGTAAAGACAGAACAGTTTCATTTTGGAAAAGTAATAGAACATCATGGATTAATTTTTTCTCTTTCGTTTAATTGAGATGAAATTCACATAACACAGAATCTTGAAGCATACAATTCATTGGCATTTAGTGCATTCACAGTGTTCCACAACCACCACCTCTAGTTTCAAAAGCCTTTCATCGCTACAGAAGAATACCCCGCTCCTATTTAAGTAGTCCAGGCCCTCGTCTACTCTCCTCATCCTCTGACAACCACTAGTCTGCTTTCTGTGCCTATGGATTTACCTATGCTGGACATTTTATATATATGAGCTATATAGTTGGTGACCTTTTAGTATCCCGCTTTTTTTCACTTAATGTTTTTGAGGTTCATTGAAGTTGTAGCATGTATCAGTATTTCATTCTTGTGTGTGTGTGTGTGTGTATTACAGGTTATTCATTTGCTGATCTTTCATTGATATTTATTTGGGTTGCTTCCACCCTTTGGCTATCAGAAGGCTGCTATAAACATACATGTTACACATTTATGCACAGACATATGCTTTCATTTCTCTTGAGTCTAGGAAGGAAATTCTGGGTACTACAGTAATTCTGTATTTAACTTTTTTTATATTAACGTTTGGTATTAGGTAAAACTGGCCTCATAGCATGTGTTAGGACATGTTCTCTCCTATTTTATTTTTTGAAAGACTTCGAAAATACTAATTCTTCTTTAAATTGTGTAGAATTCTCTAGTAAAGTCATCTAGATTTCTGTTTGTTGGGAGGTTCTGGATTACTGATACAGTCTCTTTACAATTGTGTTCTTATTTGTAGCAGTTTATGTTCAATAAAATCAACATAAAAACTGAAGTAGTGAATTCTAAGCCATCACTCCTAGAGGAAATATAGGACTAGGTTCCTGTGAGTCTCCGGTTACAGCATTTTTGTCAACCAATACATAACCTTGTTTGATACGTGCTTTTTAAAAAGCCACATTATTTAATGTTTATTTCTTATAAATAATTAAATATATGCAGTATTTCTTTATACTAAAACATTAACCAATAGGATTTAACATTTTCCTGGTTCTGGATCACATAACTAAATTCCTCTGGCTTTTGGCTTCAGAACAATACCATCCACTATGGTTTTTGTTATCAGTTGTCTTCTCATGGATTCGCAAATTTAGCTGCTTTACTGTCTTTCCATAACTTTATCATGCACTGCAGATGTTACTTTTAGCATTTTCTGGATTGGCCTCATGTATTGAGGAGCAAATTTCTTTTACCTTTTTCTGCATGTACCATATTGATTTGTTAATATTGAACTTATAACCAATAGCACTGTGCTGGAATGAAGTTTATCTTTTCAAAAGATATACCACAGACTTCTTGTCCTTAGGAACACTAGATAGCACTTTGGCATCATGCTTGGGGCCCATTTCAAAGAATGAAATCACTATAAAAACAAAAAAAATATGAAAATATGTCATAAATAGACTGCAACAAGGATATTGAGTATGAGAGCTGAGACAAGAGGGCAGAACTTCACCTCGTTCATGTTCATTCTCAGCTGAAAACTTGCACTTTGGTTGACTCAAATATTTAGTTACTCTGCACGTGTTGGGGAATGACCGTGAAAGCACCATGAATATTGATTTAGAAGTTACAATTGAATTTTAGTGATTAAGCACATTTGTAAATGTGGAATCTGTGAATAAAGGGGAATGACTGTATTTGCTCAATTTTTTTTCTGCCCCTTCTTTCTCTCTTCTTCTTTTGGGACTTTATGAATACATATTTAGTATAATTAATGGGGTCCCTCAGTTCCTCGGGATTGTCTTCATCTTTATTCTTTCACTCCCCAGACTGGGTAAGCTCAATTGCCCTGTTCTTAAGTTCATAGACTATTTTTTATGCCTGCTTAGATCTGTTGTTTAACTCTCTAGTAAATACTTAATTTTAGTTGTACTATACAACTCTATAATTTCTTTAAATTTTTTTTCTCTTTAATGATATTCTCTAATTATCCATGCATCATTCTCCTGACTTTCTCTTATTCTTTGTCCATGGTTACTTCAGCTTCTTGAGCTTAAGATAAAGTTGTTGTTATTTTATTATAAGCCCAAAAGCTGGACTTTCTCAGGAATGATTTCTTTTTTTTCTGTTAAAAAAAAAGAAAAAAAAGTATGACTGGGTCATACTTTCCTGTTCCTTTGTATACTTTGCAGTTCTTTTTTTTTTTTTTTTTTTTTTTTATAAAAAATGCTCAATATCTTTATACATCAGAGAAATGCAAATCAAAACTATAGTGAGACATCATCTCACTCCAGTTAAAATGGCTTTAATCAAAAAACAGGCAGTAACAGTTGTTGGGGGGACGTGGAGAAAGGGGAGCCCTCATACACTGTGGAGGGGATGTACGTTGGTGTAGCCATGGTGGAGAACTGTGTGGAAGTTCCTCAAAAAACTGAAACAGAGCTATCATATGCCCAGCAGTCCCACTCTATCTA
>CAUYPK010089245.1:0-21389 GCA_963574355.1 Loris lydekkerianus | reverse complement strand
CCAGTTTGATGAAAACATTTCAAATTGTATATAAAACCATCACATTGTACCCCATGATTGCATTAATGTACACAGCTATTATTTAATTTAAAAAAAAAAAAAAAAAGATTTTTCTGAAAGAAATAAAAAGGAAAGAAACTCTGAGTGCCCAGACTTTCTTTCTGTGGAAAGGAGAAGAGACGGCTAACATATAAGTCCAACACTCAGATTTGGCAGGTGGCTGACAAGAGACTGTTTTGTCTTTCCTGAATCTAAATGCAGACCAGAAGGACATCACGTGGGGGCACTGAGGACAAAGGCAATGGTTTAGAGCACTCATTCACCATAGTTTCTGCCTCTAGCTCAGCACAATGAGTAAAGCACAAACCCTCACAACTGCAACTTCTCCCTAGGGAGAGAGTTGGACCATGTATCCAATGTTTTAGCTTTCAAGGGACTACTCAAAGGAGTGAATTTCTGTCTCAGATATCTCAGAATGCTGACGGGCTCTGGCACACTTTAAACTCCTAGGAGCTACTGAGAATTAAAAATCTGGGTGGCTTGCTGCTGCTCCCAAGGACCCACAGGCGTAAAAAGCAGCTGATGCCATTTGGTGGCCTTTCCATCTGAGGAGAGGAAAGAAGAGTGCAACATGAATCCAACATTTTGACATTAGAGGGTTACCCTAAGGACTGGTTTCTTTCTTATCCAACTCAGAGAGCAATTAGAGGATTCAACTTACTCTAGAGGTTGGGGTGGAGGAACACAGAAAACAGAAGAGAGATGGATGGTTTGCTGCAGGTCCAGAAAACCTGTCAAGCCATGGACAGATACCAGTTTTTTAAATAAGAGTAATTTAATCTTCATAAAATGAATTGGGAAGTGTTACCATCTCTGCTATTTTCTGGAGCTGATTATATAGGATTGGTTTTAATAAGAATTTAAACATTTGGTAAAAATTCTCCAGTAAAACCACATGGTCCTAGAGACTTATACTTTGGGAGTTTATAATTCTGAATTCAATTACCTTCAAACTCTCAATAGGACTATCTATATAGAAATAGAAATTATCTATTTCATGTTGGGAGATTTATAACAGTTTGCATTTTTCTAGGAAGTGGTTCATTTCACTAAGGTTGTAAAATTTATGTGTGTAAGATTGTTCCCAATATTCCCTCATAAGCTTTTTTTTTCTTTTTTCCCTTATTAGGTTTTTGATGTCTACATTTTTTATAGTGGCATTCTTTATTTTATTCCTAATATGATCATTTGTATCTTCTTTTTTTTTTTCTTGTCAATGTGATAGTTAATTTTATGTGTCAACTTGAAATTGGCCACAATGCCCAGATATTTGGAAAACCATTATTCTGAATGTTTCTGTGAGAATGTTTTGAGATGAGATTAACATTTTAAATCGGTGGGCCTTGGGTAAAGCAGATTGCCTTCCATAATACAAGTAAGCCTCATTAAATCAGGTGAAGGCCTAAATAGAACAAAAAACTGATTACCTCTGAAAAAGAATGATTCAGCTAGTTGATAGCCTTGGACTCCAAATCAAAACCTGATTTTTTTTGCTTCCTCCTACGTTAGTAATGAATTTAAGGTGGTTTGTTGTACTTTTCTATGGTTTCGATATATTTTATATGAAAGAAGCTTTCATTCTATTTCTATTAGATGATGAAATTCTATTAGTTAGATGAAATTCTAACTACTTTTTTTTACTAAGCTGTAAATTAATATTTTATTAAGTACATATCATCTAGGTTCATAAGTGAAATAAGCTTATAGCTTTATTTCTTTTAATTTCATTTCAATTTGTAACCAAGGTTATAGTAGTATCTAAATGAGTTGGATGGCTTTCTTTTTTTACATTTTCTATAGTAATCTAAATGATATAGAGATATTTTACTACTCACATTTTTTATAAAATTCTTCTATCATATATTCTGGGTTGGAGATTTTCCTGGGGGAAGGTCTTTGATCTCTGCTGCTGCTTTTTTAATGATTATTGGTTTATTCGTGTTCTCTCTCATACCAATTTTGGCATTTTAGGAAGTAACTCATTTCATCTATGCTTTAAATTGTACGCATGTATTTCTTCATAATATTTTTATTATTTTCAATTCTGTGCTATCTGCCATTATATAGCAATTTTTTCCCTATATTTTATCTTCTTTCTTCTCTTATTCTATCTAGTCTAAATTAGTTTCAGTATAGGTTTGTCTCTCAGAAACCTTTTCAAACCCAGCTCTTGATTTTATTCTCTACTGGAGGCTTTTAGGCATAAAATAATAATGTTAATTTCCTTCAAACATTTTTGTTATAAAGATTTTTATAGCTATAAATTCAAAATATCATGAAGCAAATCAGAATTTATTTGTGTATATAATGCTAAAGACAAATAGAGTTTCTTTTTTATCATGATCAGTATTTTCATTTGTCCGGCCCTCTTACACTTATTTAGCATCTAAATCATATCATCTTTACCACCCCCTAGTTCAACACTCAAAGTATCTGAGTTGCCCATGCAACAGCTATGTTGTAACAGTCACCACATTATGACAAATGACATTCTCCCTAATATAAATTATGCCCACTAAGAAAATACAAATATCATTTCTACTTCCATTGATTTAAAAAGCATGCAATTTTTTTGTTTTAAAAAAATGAAAGAGAGATAGGAAACTGAATGGTTTCTAAAATTTTTCATAGGGGCAATGAAATTAAACATGGAATAACAGAATTTAGTGTTAAAAGTGACAATAAAAATCAGACAGTTCATTGCTCTCACTTTGCGATTGAAGAATTCTTGGCCCAGAGAGTCGACATGTCTAAGACGATGCAATGAGAACTAGAACACATTCAGATCACTGACTGTAGCCTAAGAATGAACTTATGTTTTTTCCTTACTGAAACATACTGGAAAAGGAGTAAAATTCCCAGAAACCACAAACGTAGTAGTGATTGTAGTGACAAAGTACAGACGGAAAATTGAGAACACAAGAGGGGAAATAGAATTTAAAGGAAGAATCCTACAGAGCAACTTTAATGAGAGAAACAAAGTTGCGAACACTGTTTCAGTTACTATAGAATAATAAATAAAAACTAACTTTTCTACTCACTTAATTTTTATAAATTAAAGACAAAGCTCTCATCTATATTTTATCATGTATGTATATTGGTATCATTATTCTCATCATTAAAACAATATGTTTACCTTTAAATTATCTTTGCAATTATGGAGGATGGGAAAGAAATCAAACAGAAAACAGACATCAACATTTCTCTCACTAGATAATGTTAATTGATGCCAGCATTTCCTGTCTGTCACATTTGCAATCTAGGAGGGAGAGGAAAAAACCTAATCATCAATGACCTTTAAACTCTGATACCAGTGCTACTGCCCACATACTAAATGCAATTATGGAATTTGATTTCCTGTGTGTAGTAGGCAACAAAACTGTTTAATTGACACTGATATATATTTGTAATAACTTCTGTATAAATTAAAAATCAATGCCAATTTCAATTCTCTGGGTAATTTTTTATTGAACAGATAAAAATTTCATAGGAGTTCAGCATTTGCAAATGGCAAAACAATAAGTAAAACTAAAAAAAAAAAAAAAAAAAAATTCTAGCACAGCATCAGCTGTTATAAATCCAGAAATGGTCTTTAGGCTACAGGGCTTCCCAAGCCCATGGAGCAAACTTACCAGACTCTAAAATTGCTTCAGAATTTAGGAAGACTTCTAAAATGTTATGAGAAGTAGAAGCTCCTCCATCACGCCAGCATTTCCTCTACTCCTGCCCTCTGACTAAACCACCAGCACATCTCAATTTCCTTCTCCTTTGTAGACCCTTTTGTTGGCCCTTAAATGAGACACAGCTGAGGATGATGGAGCAAGCCTTGCCACCGTCAGATGAGATACCCGCACTTATCCTGGGAGGCCAGGCCACTGACCTGGGTTGCAGTGGCCAGCCTTTGACTATGCTAACCGGGAAAGTCAACATACATGAAAACGCTGTGCATGAAGGCACGTGCATGTGTACACACAGCTTCACACACCCACACATGTTCCCACACACACACTGGTGAGGCTGCTATTGAGGCTGTTCTGACTTCCCAGCGCCTTTCATCACCCAGGAGAGGAAAAGCTTGTCCCACGGACACTCAGTATCTCAGAGCACCAAGCTCACCTGAAAGGCTAACCAACCCCTCTTTAGTGCTTTACTTAGGCTTTTCCTCTCTATACTGCTGTCTAGAATTTAACAGGAATTTCTAGACAGCAAATGCTACAGCTTGAAAAGCTGTCAGAGCTATTATTTTCTTTTTCTTTTCCACCTCGATTTCATCTGAGAATGAACATATTAGCAATTAAGCCTGACAAATCTAGATTCAAACTTCCTATACGATTTTGAAGGTATCTCCTCTCATCATCCATTTATCTGGAGTTGAGTCCTCTTTATAAATTCTCATACATCCAGCGGTTGATTATAGTGGTATTTTTAAAAGTTTCTCTTCCAGGGATCCAAGCCAGGTAGTGTTCCTCATAAAAAGATATATAAAAATGAAGTTTATATGTTTGTGTTAAAAAGAACAGGAATATAAGTAAATTATGTAACAACAGAAATTTGTATTCAAATGAGTTGGTAAACCTACGTAAAACTAATATATAATCCAATTTTTGTAATATATATTTGTATTTACATACGTGTATATGTACATATGTAATTAGATGATGATAACACAAATAGCATGGTAGGATATTACACATTTTTGTTTTCTTTTCACTTATCCATTTTCCCAAGATTTCTACAGTAATCTTGCATTACTCGTGTTATAAAAATATTTTTTGAAACGAGCATGAGATGAGCTATAGAAGAATGCTTGTGGAATGTAAGTCTCCTTACATAGTCTCAGAAAACCCAAGAATATATAAACAGAAGGAAATTTACAATTGTATGTAAGTAAACACACAGAGAGCTCAGGAAAATAGACTTAAGCCTGTGAAAATAGTAGAGCTGAAATTGCCTCCTTGGACTATTTATATACACCCACAAAGATATTTATATAAACTTGTGGTCCCAGACTTCCCATGTTACATTATTGCAATTTATGCACCCCTGGTGGCCCCAGAAGAGTTTCCTTTACAATCCTACAATTGGGTACCCTAGCCTTGCTCTGACATATAAATCCAGAGGGTATTGTACTATAATATGGGGAATCTTCTCCAATAATAGCTCAAAAAAACAAAAAGCCACCAAACTTCTAAATGCCATTAGCTTTTAGGAGAAATAGGGGCCAAGGAAGAAGAAAGGGTGGTGAAAAGGCACACAAACAAACAAAAACAACCCTATTCTTTTCTTTTTAGGCAGAAGTACTAAATTGTAACTGCCCTATAAATCTCTACCAATTTGTGTTCCATGTAAATCTCAAACCAGAGTTCTTCTAGTCATCCCTCCCCTAGAAAGTGGCTGCCAGGATAGAATAGAATTTATTTATAGAATAATATAGAATAATATAGAATATAGAATTATTTATAGAATAATTACTGGTTTAAGGGTTTTTCAGTAGGAAAATCTCAACTGCAGCTCCAGTCTTTGAGGGGTACAAAAAAATGTATTTCAAGAGGCAGTATTTTTTTATATTTTAAAAAAACTTTAGATTTTAGTTCAGATCATACTATATTCTCACAAAGAAATTGAGAAATGAAATTTTCTTCCTTTCTTTTTTTCCCCAGTAGATCAATGCCTTTACCCAAGCAACAGCTCATGAATAAATCTCTTTTTAAAGATCTAAAATGTGACACAAGCTCATTATTTTAAAAATTCAAATAACTAAGTATATAGCTTTAAGGGGGAAATACTGTGGTATAGTGTTCTGAATCAGAGCTGCGTTCTCAATGATAATTTTTTTTATTTTTTTTAATTATTGGGAAACTACATTTTTGGTTAGATTAAAGTAAGATCTGTGAGATCACTTTTCCTACAGGTATTTCAACTGTAACAAAATAATGCAACACTAATCTGTAAGACTTTTTCAGTAATAGATGTTTTTCCTCAGTAAATCAATGCAAAGGCTAATTGGGGTGGAAGGTGACTATCTCTCGTGGTTATAAATACATTTGCATTGCTATCAATCTTTTCCACCACCAATGTTAAACGAGGCTGAACAACCTAGAGAAAAAAAAATAATAAATAGAATAAAAAAATGGAGTTTAACTTTAGCGCATAGTAAATGCTGCCATCAAGTGGCCAAATAGAGAGTTGCCTCACAAAAAATAAAGACATTACTAACACTGTTTATAACATGTATTTAATCTTATTCATAGTTTGATGTGTATTTTTAATAATAAATAAAGGCCAAATGTGGTCTGTGGTTCATTTTTGTATGGTCTTCATTCTAAAAATGTGGTCCACAAAGCCTGAAAAAAATACTCTGTAAGTGAATCATCTTATACTAGATTATTATTAAATCGTATGTCCTTATTTCTTATCCTGTCTGTTCCAATATTATACCTGGAATATTCAATGTTAATCCATTGAACTATATTTTCTTAGATTAAAATATAAATTATTTTATGTAATAGTCTTAGCACCTAATATGTGCAAACTTCATTTTTAATAATTTTCACCATTAATTATTTAGAACCAACTTTGAAGTAGAAGGGATATTGTTTCCCTAAAAAAAATAGTCTAATTGCTTTCACATATTAGACATTAGAAAATACAGGTTTCTGTTAAAGATTGGCCTCTGTGTCTCTGTGATCAATTATAAGATTAACTTATTTCCATTTTGCATAGCAGAATGGAGAAGCATGTAGCAAAAAATCACCCCAAAAATGATATTTTTAAAAAATCAAGAGATTGAATAATGTTCATGAGAAACAATTTTTTTTTTAAATTTACATAGTGGCAGGTGCAAAACCATTGAGACCAAGTCAGGATGTTTATTCTCAAATGCATTCTACATGATGCAGGCAATTAAATAGCTAATCATTGCTCAATGAACATTCTAAATATGCATTTCATAACTAAAAGAATTTGGAAGTAGGAGTAGGCTCTGAGGTTTCTTTCCAAAGTTCTTTTAAAACCTATAGTGTAAACTTTAAAGTATTTCTCAAAGTGTAGTCAACATCACCTGCAACAAAATCTGAGGTAGTGTTTATTTTAAAAATCAGATTCTTAGATCTTATTTTGGACCTATGGAGTCAAAACTTCAAAGGGAAAATGGACCAAAAATTTCAATTTGTTGCAGATTTTATAGTAACTTAGGCAACCTTATAGTCTAAGAAACACATTATTTTAATAAATGAGAGACTAAAGAAAACTAATTTTAAGATCCCAAATCTGGGATTAGAATTAAAAGTAGAAACCAGCCTTCTTACCCTCTAGTCTAAAACTCATTATCCTATATACTATATGAACAAGGAAATACCTTCCTATTTCAGGTCTCAGAATCCTTGCACTATTACTGGGAACAATTGAGTATATGTAGAGGCATTTCTTAAGTTCTATCTTACATTCTTTAAAAAGTACAAACTAAAAAATGCTACATTATTAAAAAGGAGAGATTATAGTATTCTTTTTATTACTCATCACCACTTAAAATTATAATAGTTTCATTTCCCATTTTAAAGGGAGTAGTATAAAATTGTTTCTGCTTCTTTCTTTACAATGAAACTAAATAACAATAAAGTCAAATATCATAAATCAAAAGATTACCCTAAATGCAGTAGATTATTTGCCCAAAGAAAGGCACAGTAATTCCTTCTATAACTGAATGTGTGCGCTTTTACAATGTGGCTTTGCCACCCCCTGGCACTAGTTTGGTTCTGTGAGTCTGTGTCTTTCTAGCCTCAGCCATCAGAGGTCTTTCTTCTTACCCTCTTAGAATACAGGGATCACCATGCTGTGAAGACATTCAGGATGAAAGACCCTGCAGAAGGAGAACCCCAGATGCTCCAGCTGTTTCACCCATCCTAGCTGAGTCACCAGCTGGCCACAGCCACAAAAATGAATTCAGGTGAGACCAGAAGAACCCCCCAGAATTAGAAGTAATAAATTGTGTTTTATTAACTCTTTAAGTTTTAGAGTGTTTTCTTAAACAATAATAGACCATTAGTATGCTAAGAAACAACCATAATGCTAAACCACAACATATGAAGAAAAAAACCACAATGCTGCTATCAACTGCAGTAAAAACAATGTGAAGAATAGGGAGGGCTTCGTGCAAGACACAAGCCTCTGCAGGCATTGAGTTGAGTGAGGTATTCGTCACAATAGGTGGGGAATACCAATACAAAAAGAATCACCGTCCACTTGAATGGCCAACTGAGTTTCATAAAAAGGCTATTCTGTTATTTTATACAACAGAATGGAAGATATTGTCAAGCTAAATAAGAAAACATACAGACATGCCATTTTTTCAAGAGAGGTTGCTGTGGTAAAAAAGGGTGGTGGAGACATTATCAGTGATAAGAAGCCCTGCAGAGAAGCAAGGGAAAATTACTACCAAAAGAAGAAGGAAAGAAAGAGACAAATTAATAAATAAATTCACCTGTGGCTTCACTATGTGCCAGGGAGATGTCTTGCTAACTTAAAATTGATTTATAGTCCTAGGGTAAAATAGTATTAAGAATGTGATTGAAAGCCAGGGTCTAAAATTCAAACTGCTTACTATACTCCACTTAGCCCTCCTCTATGCTATCCATTATCAAATAGCTGATTCAGGTGTGTATTAGAGATAAATAGTAGAGAAAAACTCAGCTTGAGGCATATACAAAGACAGTAGCAAAAACCTAAGGAAAAGGATATGCCAAACAGAAGGCAAACGAAACATCTGCAAGACTGAACACAAATAAGATAAAAAAAATTATCACATAAATCAAACAGACACACAAAAATAGTATTCTTTAAATAAAAGGAATTTTAAAATATACGATCACTCTAAAACAAGAATTCAGACAAGACATGATAAAACTCAATGGAAAAGATCAGAAAATAAAGATGATAAAAAGTGATGTTTGGGGTTCAAAAAAAGAACTACTACATAAATGGAAGAGTACATTAAAAACATCAAAAGGAAAAAGAAAAGCTATTTCTGAAAACAAAGAAATATAAAATAACAAAGATAATTAAAGTATTAAAAATGAAATTTATGTTATAGAGCCATGAAAGAGGAGATATGAAATGTCTCCTAATATGAATTGACACTCCTAAATGAGAAATAGAACAAAATAAATATTCAAAGATATAATAAAAGAAAATTGACCTAAAATAAAGGAAGAATCAATGGATAGAAAAAATGGGCGCATAGTGTGTCAGAAAAACAGTTGCTACAGAATGATTAGCACATTACCTGGTTAAACTAGCATTCTCTGGGGGATAAGAAAGGTTTAATTTTCTTGTGAGAAAGAATAATATCTGGCTGGCCTCAAGCTTTAAAAAAAAAATCACTATAAAGGGCAATAGAGCAATACCAAGTCCTCAAAAAAGGAAAATATTAACCAAAAATATTTAATCTAAACAAGTTATAATTTCAAGTATAAAAGTAATTTACAGGTAATGCGAACATACAAGAAATCACTCCTTTAAGCTCTTAAAACAACTACTGCAGTATAAACTCAGATATAAAGGAGAAAACATTGTAAAAACACTACCCAACTGTGAGAATCAGAAGTACTGTAGAACAAAATGTAAACGTTAAGGTCGAATCCACCTCAGGAGATATACGGGAAGGGGAATTAAAAGAGAGAAAGTAAAATTAAAAGAAAGCATACTCATTTCTGTAGCTTTTAGACAGGGAGTCAAACAAATTGAATTATAAAGTAATAAGCTGTCAAGTCATGATTTAACTATATAAGCAAATGAAAAACTATGAACATTTCAGACCATTTAGCAAGTAAAAATGACTACAAACTAAAATTATATCAAAAAAATGACAGGTTTTAGGCTGGGTGGGGTAGCTCAGGCCTGTAATCCTAGCACTCTGGGACGCTGAGACACGCAGATTGAGTACGAATTTGAGATCAGCCTGAGCAAGAGTGAAATCCTGTCTCTACTAAAGAAAAAAAAAAAAGGTGCTTGCTTCAGCAGCACATATACTAAAATTGGAACGATACAGAGAAGATTATTAGCATGGCCCCTGCACAAGGATGACACGCAAATTCATAAGCGTTCCATTAAAAAAAAAAAAAACAACTAGAAAAATAAGCTGGGCATTGTTGTAGGGACCTGTAATCCCAGCTACTTGGGAGCCTGAGATAGGAGGATTGCTTGAGCCCTAGACTTTGAGGTTGTTGTGAGCTATGATGATGCCGTGGCACTCTCCAAAAAAAGGTAAAAAATAAAAATAAAAAAATAATTGACAGGTTTTAAACCAAAGGCGGTTGTCAAAATATTAAATGTAAACAAGGCAGAAAATATTCCCCATATATGTGTATACTCTACATAAAAGGGTGATTCTGAAAGGCTTGAAGAGAAAGAACCAGCCAAAACATATTGATAAACAGACCAGAAACTGTTGGTCAAGGAGGAACCAGAGATCCACCAAGTTACAGGTAAGAGACCCTGGTCCTCCCTCATCCATGGGGAGGGCAGTGAAGCCCATTCTTGCCTAACAGAGGTACATCATCTAAAATGGGAAGCCAAAATTCAATCAATAATTATAATAAATAATGAGCAAATTTCAACACGCCTGACTTATTCAACATTTATTCAATAACATTTGACAATTTTTTTAAAAGTTTCACAAGATTTGTATTAATAAGGAATATAAAACTCAGAACTTAGATGAGCCTATTCTGCATTTTTTTGAAGATTTTTAAAATTTTTTTAATTTCAGATTACTATGAGGGTATGAACAATTAGGTTACAATGTTTGCATTTGTTAGGTAAAGTCCCTGTTGTGTTTGTGTTCTGTACCCAGGATGTGTGTATAATCTAACCTTGTGCCTATTATAGAAAAGCACATCAGTCCTTCTCCCTCCCCCAATGAATTGAATTTTTCTGAAGATCACTTTTTTCTTTTGAGACAGAGTCTCCTTCTGTCACCATCTGTAGAGTGAAGTGACATCATAGCTCACAGCAACTTCAATCTCTTCCGCTCAAGCAATCCTCTTGCCTCAGCCTCTGAATTAGGCAGTACTACAGGCATGCATCACCACGCTTGTCCAGAGTTTTTTATTTTTAGTAGAGACAGGATCTCACTCTTGCTCAGGCTGGTCTGGAATGACTGAGCTCAAGCCATCCACCCACTTCAGCCTCCCAGAGTGAGAGCCACTTTACCCTGCTAAGATTACTATTTTAAATAGCTGTGTTTCAGGGTTGTTTTTACAAAAATAATACTTTTGTTTTTTTAAAGTAATTTTTCTAAACTATTTTTCATTCACTGGCACAATGTACTTTTTACTCTAGGGAGAGAGGAAGAGGAACATCTGAAAGGTGATGGTAACCCACTGAGTTTGATATTCTTTGCCATTTACATAATTTTCACAATATGCTTCAATGCTTCTTGGAAAATGTACTGAAGTGGCCTGACAGCTCCTAGAAAGCTACGTTATAATCCTCTATTCCAAGCAGCTTAGAAGAACAGTATGACTCCTAACACCAGAGAATAGAACAATGGGGACAGCCATCTTATTCTCCACCAACTTGGTAGGAAAGGTCTTCCTCCTGAGTGTGTTATGACTAGAGGTGATATTCTAGTAACATTTTACAGCCAAACAGAAAACCACCAGGATAATGTTCACAGGGAAGTGGCAAATTCAACAGAGGCCACAGACACCACAAGGCTGAATATACTGGAAGGAAGGGAAACTCAGCAGAAAATACCAACATGGGGCCAGGTGTGGTGACTCACACCTATAGTCCTAGCACTCTGGGAGGCTGAAGCAAGAGAATCACTTGAAGCCCAAGAGATTGAGATTGTTGTAAGCTATGACACCATGGCACTCTACCACTCTACCAAGGGTGACAATTTGAGAGTCTGTGTCAAAAAAAAAAAGAAGAAAGAGAGAGAGAGAGAAAAGAAAAGAAAAGACCAGTATGTATTATAAGTGCCCAAAAAGGGAAGTAAATAAGCTTAGGTGATTTAAAGAAATAAATTGAAGGAGAGAGAGACAGGAGAGAAAGAAGGAAGGGGGGAGGGGGGGAATTATGTCTCAAGTACCTGATCATGAGGTCCTTAAATTATTCTAATTAAGCTACAACATATGAAACCTTTCCTCTAAAATGGACCACCACCAGGTTTGGAGTGAGAGTTTAAGCCAATAAAAAAAAAGATAAATCACCAACAGGAGATGCATTCATACAGTCCCTAGTAAAAGGATTACACAGAACTCACATCACTTTATGAGGTCATCTGCTATCTCTAAAAAAACTTTAAAAATGCATCTCTTGGGTATTACAGGTGAGATGAGTTGGGAACGTCATTTTATTCCTGCATTTGAGGATTGATGCATGTTGTACTGAGAGGGGAAGGAATGGGAACGAGTAAGTGGGGACCTGAAAGAATCAACAGCTGACAATCAACTCTTCACCTTTCCTGTAGTCTAGATGTGCACACTGGGTTAGCAGCTTCACTTTTCAGCCATTAACTATTTTAACAGAATCACCTGCTTAAGATGATTCTTAGGCCTTAACTTCTTGTAGCTCATCACAGAAATATTAGAAGCCAGCTGGATTTCACATTCATATGTTTTAGGACTGCCCCTATCCCAGAAAGAGTTAAGAAGTTTTTTGTTTATAAGTCCTTAGGAAACTGGCAAACCATTTGGATAATGGGAGCAAGAATAATTGTGGATAATGTAAACAAGAATCTGTGGGCCAAGCTTTCTCTCCTGTAATACAAGTGAGAGAATTCAAGGAAGGGCTTGAAGAAGAGGAAATGGGGTTTTGTTCTAAGGCAGTGGTTCTCAACTTTCCTAATGCCGTGACCCTTTAATACAGTTCCTGTGAGTCTCAACCTGTAAGGGGTAAGGTTGGAGGTGGGTTAAGAAACAACTGGAAATCTTTAAGTGAGGGAGGATGGTTCTGGTTCATATATAGAAAAGGTAAGTATCTGCTGTAACACAATGCCCTTGGGATTGACTGTGATAAAAATGAAATCCTAGGAGCTATGGCCTTGAGTACCACAGAATAATTTCCACAAACTAAATTGTTCACTTATTTTAGGAGAAACAGATGCTCTGAACAGTAAACCAAACCACTTCTAAATATTCTAAGGGTGCTGAAACAATAAGCAGTGTCTGATCAACTATGCTCACTATGCCCTTAGCCCAGATTTCTGGCCTACTTAAGCGTTCAAGGATTTGTTCAACTCTAGGGTGAGAAGCACCTGCTCAGTCATTATGATATTGGGTATCTGGCTAACCTATGTGAATAGGAGCTTAGATTTGATTTGATTTCAAAAAAATAAAACAATATGACATCTCTCGCCCTTGAGTGTCATAAAACAAATACCTGTCTGTTTCATGTGTTTTACTTTTGCAATCATAGTCAACCAAGATTTTCCTAGGAAAAAAAATGTGTTATACTCAGTATCATACATTAAATTGAATCATTACCCAGGGGTTTTAGTCTACCATCAATCTGTTCATCCCACAACATGGCTGTTGAGCAAATTTATTAAAAATAAAGGTAAAAAATATTATTATTTAATGGCAATCAATGGATGAAATATATGAGAAGACGGGACGAGATTTCTATTTTCAAGGCCTATCACTAAGACTTGTCATTGAATTGCTAAGGTTGAATATCATCATGGTGGATGCCAGTAGCCAATGGCTCTCATAAGCACCTCTCTCTGAGCCACTTCTGTCTGTGTACACTATCTGGAGCTTGTGTTGGGACAGTTAAAAATTGTGAGGGCAAAACACTCTACACTCAAGCAAAGATGCTCTCTTGTGACATTTATAGCTTGTGGTGGGTGAAAAAATGGCCCCAAAGATGGTCACATCCTAATCACCAGAACCTGTAAAAGTTATTCTATATGACAACAGGGACCTCGCAGATAAGTTAAGGGTCTTGAGGTGGGATTATCCCGGATTGTCGAAATCGATCTATGTTATCACAGTGTCCTTTTAAAGGAGAGGTAGGAGCTCAGAGAGAGGAGGAGTTAGTGAGACCCTGGAAGCAGAGACTGGAGCCATGTGGCCAAGAGCCAAGGACTACAGGTAGCCTCTGGAAACTAGAAAAAGTCAGAAACCCCTCAAACCTCTAGAAGAAATCAGCCCTGCCAACACCATGACATTAGCCCAGGAAAATTGTGTTAAAACTTCGGACTTACAGAGATATGAAATAATACATCTGTGTTGTTTTAAGCAACTAATGTAGGAATTTGTTATAGCAGCAATAGGAAACTAATACATATCTCTTCTTTTCCATGTTAATTCAGAGTGCTTCAGAGTTTACACTGTGCTTTTCTATGTAACTGACCTAAGATTTACCCTGGTCTAATATTAGTTTAACTTTTCTACTCATACTTTGGAATTCACATTTCTCAGGCTAGAATGAAGAAACAAAAATCTATCTCCAGTGATCTTAATGAAAACATGGAATCCCTACAGATTCCAGGCTTCCTCACACATGCTACCTAGTATAATTCTTGCTGTATCTCTGAAAGGTATGTAGTGGTTTTCCAATATTTCACAAAGGAAGAAACAGACCTGGGGATGAAGTAACTTCCTTCATCAAAACTTCACCTCCTCTGACAATCTTTCCCTAATCCCTCGCCTGCCTGTGACCAGCTGGGCTCTCTCACCACCTCTGCATTCCCTGAGCACTGTGAGTTGGAAGTGAGGGACCTGCTTGCTCACCACGCCCACCCTCTCTAAACAGCCTTGAAGGCAAGAACTGTGCTTCATTCATGTCTATGCCTCTAGAAGAGCAGCTGGTATATAGTTGGGGTTCAATATATGTTTAATAAATGTATGCATTGAGTAAGCATGAAGAGGGAAGGCTTTGATGGCTCACGTGGCTGTCCAGACATGATATTAGAGACCTTCTGGTCCTCCTGTAAGTTCTGTGACCTCAGCCGGTCTTCTCCATTAGGAACAAGCATTGATGATATACTTCAAACTCAAGGAGATTTTTTTAAAAAAGAACTAAGCATCTCTGATTCTTATTTCTAGTTGCTTCTAAGCAACACTTTAGCTAAATTCATAATTACATAAATTTCTCCTCCTAAACTATTCCATAAAATCCTCAGAGTTTATCTAAGGAAAAACTATGCCATTTCTAGATAAAGTACCTATATTATTTTATTTGACAACTTACCTTGTTGATAATGTTTTTAGTCATTAATTTCAGATTCAGGAAGAGGGGGCTCAGCCATTTTTCACAGTCCTGCAGAGGTCATGCATGCACATTTCTGCTGAATCAAGCCCAAGATAACACTGGGGGATTCACTCAACTGAAACACATCACCCCAGCAGCCATATGTTACCAACTATTAAAACAAAACGAGGATCCGTTTTCAACCCAATAGTTTACCTGAAAGTCTCTCTTAGGCAGGTTTGACCTTTATATCATGAATTTCATTTTTCTGTAAGCTCTTACATTTAGATTGCTGCTTAACATGCACTCTTCATAGAAATCTGCCCTAAGAATTTCTAACTATATTTATTCATGTAGAGCATTCTGCTTAACTACCAGCCTAACAGGCAGCACAGAGAAATAACGTTTCCTGTTATTTCAGAGCTGTGAAGGTCAGACCAGTTTCATACAAAGGGAAATGAAATGTTTTGTGTCTTTAGGCTGTGTAGTATAATTTAAACGCTTTCCTTACTGTTTATAGTAATGCTTCCCCCTGTTCCTATTTTACTGTTTAGAGTATGTTCTTTCCTGCCGTCTCCCCCACACCATTTTAACCGAGCAAGGTTATTTCTAATGTTCTATTACCTGTAGAAATGATGTAACATGGACAATCATTGACAATTAAAGTTAAAAGGAGCCCTTTTTTAAACCAGAAAGGAGTAGAATTACATTACTGAAATAGTTCTACCAGCTTCCTTCATCAAGTCATCCCTTGGATGAAGTCATTTATTTTATTCTGTATACTATTTTGAGAAGTCAGATGATCCCGTAAAAATTCCCTATTAAACTTGCACACAATGGAAACACAGCTCCACCCTGGTTAGTATAAGTGGTTGATTTTTAATGGAGCATTTTTTAATTTATACATAACATTTGTACATATTTATGGGGTACGTGCATTGTCCTTAGGCACAGAATGTGTAATGGTCATGTTAGGGTATTAGAGGTATCCATCACATGAGTATTTATCATTTCTATGTGTTGGGAACATTTCAAGTCCTTTCTTCTAGCCGCTTTGAAATGTACAATCCACTGTTGCTAACTATAGTCACCCTACACGGCCATGGAACTTTAGAACTTATTCCCTCTACCTAAATGTATGTTTGCACCCACTGACCAATTCTCTTTGCCCCCCCCCCACACACACACACACACACACATGCACACCTTCCCCTGCCTCTGGCATCTATCATTTTATTCTCTGCCTCCATGAAATAATAATTAAAGGAATTAATAATCTGTTGCTGTAAATTGATTGCACTCAAACATAAAAACCTGTGGAAATCATGGTAAACTTATAAAAATATAAATATTATAGGGAGGCCCCTGTAGTTCAGTGGGTAGGGCGCTGGGCACACACACTGAAGCTGGTGGGTCTGAACCCGGCCTGGGTCAGCTAAACAACAATGACAACAACAACAAAAAAAAATAGCTACTTGTGAGGCTGAGGCAAGAGAATCACTTAAGCCCAAGAGTTGGAGGTTGCTGTGAGCTGTGACACCACAGCACTCTACCCACGGCGACAGCTTGAGACTCTATCTCAAAAAAATATATATATATAAAACTATTATAAATCATGAATATATTTTAAAACAATCCAATAGAGAATGAAGGAAGGAGTATAAGGTGGTATAAGGTATGGTATAAGGAATGTAAATACATTGACTTTTTTGATTTTGCAAGGCAAGATTATCACCAGATTGTTTAAAGTTGATGAATCTGGCTGGACACTGTGGCTCACGTCCAGCAACTCTGGGAGGCCAAGGTTGGTGGATTGCATTAGCTCAAGAGATGGATATCAGCCTGAGCAAGAACGAGACCCCATGCGCCTCCAAAAAATAAAGAAATAAAGTTGATAAATAAAACAATAAAGCTAATGTTATTTTAGAGTACAAAGAGAAACACTCAAAGACATACATAAAAATAATATAGCCAGGCAAATTAAAAAAAATAATATGCATTACCTGTTTCATATGAGACTGTATGTTGTAATGATTTTAAATCTTTGTAAATCATTCCATAAATTGTGATCTCAGAAAAGGAAAAATATTCCTCCAGAATTTTTTTTAATATTAAAATATAATAAATGTTAAGAATTAGGTCAAAAAATAAACATCCAAACATAAGTGGCTATCCTAATCAGATATTCAAGTTTATCATAAAGCTATGGAAATTTTGAAACCAGAGTAAGTTAATGGAACAGAATGAAGTCAAGAATATGTATATAGTGGGAACTCAGCAGATGACAAGAGCTGTGTTTTAGAGTAACATGGAGGGATCAGTTGGTCAACAGGAGTGTCAGGGAAAACCAGCCATTGACAGGAAGTGGATCGGCATACATCTCTACCTCACTCTACCAAAATAAAGTCTAAATAGACCAAAAGTTTAAAAAAATTGTATATACACATACCCTTTAATTTAGAAATTCCAAGTCTAGGAATTTTTCTAATTTATATATTTGTTAATAACTGATACATGTGTTACTGCGGAACACTTTCTAGGGTCTATTTTTAAACTAAAAAGCAAGGTAGGAAATAGTACATCCAGTATGTAGGCACTTGTATAGAGTATATAGCAAATATACATGATATGTATTTGGGTACGTGTGCCTGTGGGTGTAAAGTTTACACAAGCACAGAAACCTTTCTAGACAAGATATGGAAGAAACTGAACAAGGGTTGCCTCTGGGGAAGAGAGACAAGTTAACAGCATATCTGGCTACAGGAGGAGACCTTCATTGTATAACCACCTGTGGTATTTGGATTTCTGTCATTGGAATATATTGCTCTTTGAAGTAATAAAAAGATATCCAAGAGCCCCAAGTAGCAGAGGCAGCAAGAGAAGCCCAGTGATGACCCTTAATTCCTGGGACCTTGGGTCCCGGTGACAGGGCACTTACTCCACAGGTTACAAGCAGTGTTGATGCAAGTTATAAATTGCATTTTGAGGGAAGGCCCAAAGTTGAAAGAGACATGGACTCAGACTCATAGCACATTTCTGTAATACATCCTCTATTTAAAAAGTTAACTCTTAGTGACTAGCCTGACAGGACCTTAATACTAGATTGTGAAGATAAAAGGATTATATTCATCACTTATATTCTAGAAAATAGTACTATGGCTTGAAAAATTAAGGAACTTTAATTCAGTATAAAGTTTGATCTCCTTTACTTGAGAATAGATACTTTGATTTCAAGGCACACTTCAGAAACTGAAAAATATCTGGTGATGTCTGAGGCCCCAAATACAAGGGGCATGGTCAAAAATAATTCTTTTGTAAGGCTGGGCTACAAAAGAATATTTTATAGGGTGCAGTGGCTCATACCTGTAGTCCCAGCACTCTGGGGAGGTGGGTGGATTGCCTGAGCTCAGAGTTCAAGATCAGCCTGAGCAAGAGCAAGACCCTGTCTCTAAAAACAGCTGGGTGTTGTGGTGGGCACCTGTAGTCCCAGCTACTTGGGAGGCTGAGGCAAAAGGATCACTTGAGCCCAAGAGTTTGAGGTTGCTGTGAGCTATGACACCAAGGCCCTCTACCAGGATTCTGTCTCAAAAAAAAAAAAAAAAAATTCTTTTGTAGCCAAGTTTAATATAGTAATTTATTTTCCTGATCATTTTACAAATACTTCATGGACATAGAGTCCCAGTTACAAGGCAGAGCTTTACCATGTTCTTTGTGATAACTCTCTAAGTTTCACATTTCAAAAGTGAACTTGGAGCCATAATTTCACATGCACATTATGTAAGCCAAAAGGAAACTGAGGCTCACAGGAGAATGACGTACCCATTCACTCATGTATTTTTGTAGTCAAAGAAAAGTTTCCATATTACATAGTCTGAAAGTATTTTGCAACTGAAGAAAAGAGAACATTTTTAGGGCAGGTGATGCTGCTGCTTTCAACTTAGTGAAAGGTAAATAAGGAGGAATTCAAGGTATCCTTGCAATTTAGACGGAGTTTATTCATCACGAAAGCTCTTGAAAACCTCTTACAAGTTAACTGCCTGTCATTTCCCAACCGGACTGCAGGCTTCATTTACTGTTTTTATAAAAAAAAACCAAAACAAACAAACAAAAAAACATTAGCTTCAGAAACACATTTAGCATAGAGATTCTAAGGGATAGAATTCAGGGGTCCTCAAACTACGGCCCCCGGGCCACATGAGGCAGTGTGATTGTACTTGTTCTTGTTTTGTTTTTTTACTTCAAAATAAGGTATGTGCAGTGTGCATAGGAATTTGTTCATAGTTTTTTTTTTTAAACTATAGTCCAGCTCTCTAACAGTCTGAGGGACAGTGAACTGGCCCCCTGTTTAGAAAGTTTGAGGACCCCTGGATAGATGTTCTAAAATCAACAGAAATTTAAAAATATTTCACTAAATAGTGCTAAGTCCACTATTTATATAATTTGTTTATATATTTATAATATATATTTAATTATAAAATAGAGAACATAAATAAAGTATAGTTGTAAAAGAACAGATTAGTGTAATATATTAGCATCTAATAACTACATATTTTTTACTAGCCCATCTCCATCTTATTGGTGATACAGAATCATATCTCCAGTTTAATAGACTTCTGTCAAATACTTTTTCTTCCTCACTTTTTCTAATGAAGTTTCATTCTATCTGCTCCTTACATCGATTGAAAAACTCTTTTTTCATTAGACCCCAATAATAAAACTAACGAGGAAACAATAATTTATTGAGTACTACCTGTAAAGCTCTATGTTGTATACTTGGCTCTGTGAGAGACCAACATATTTTTTTAAATGCTTCAAAAAGGTCTTGATAGACGAGAGTAGAGAAAATCTATCTCAGCCTTGTTCAGGGGGTTCTTGTTATGTGTTTAAGCCTTCCAGACAGTTTTAGTTGGCATCAGAAAGCAGGAGTCTCCATAGAAGAAACATAACATTTCAATTTCCTTTAAAAATTTTGATCCCACACAAACATTCCTCTCCCCTTCCCACTAATGTCTATCTCGTGTTATGCTAACATATTCTCAGGTCATTCGTTCACCAGATATTTGTAATAAACCACAATACAGTATAAATAAGATACCTATTAAAGCAAACTAAAATTTCAAATTATACAAATGGAGGCTATCCTGGTGTCAATGAAGGTGGTGATGTTGAAACTGATCAGTTTACATTCAAGTTGTCAACAAATATGGATTTTCTAGAATAGGATCAGTTAACAGAAAAAAAAAATTAACTAACAACTATACATGTTTAATCTTGTTTGAGTTTGCTAAGATTCTTGACTACTCGAAGTCATATCTTTAACCAAATTAGGAAAGATTGTGGTCATTATTTTTTAAAATAATTGTTAAGCACCATTCTATCTTCTTATCTTCTTAAACTCCAATTGCATACATATGAAACTTTTGCTTTTGTCCCATAGGTTCCCAAGGCTTTATTTATTATTATTTTAAAATATTTTCTTGTGTTCTTCAAGTTAGATAATTTCTTTTTTTAATTATTAAATCATAGCTGTGTACATTAATGCAATCATGGGGTATAATGTGCTGGTTTTATATACAATTTGAAATATTTTCATCAACCTGGTTAACATAGCCTTCATGGCATTTTCTTAGTTATTGTGTTAAGACATTTATATTCTACATTTAGTAAGTTTCACTGTAGGTATGGTCCCACCAATTACCCTCTCTACTCCCATCCTCCCCCGTCTCCTCCTTTCTCTCTCCCCTTTCTCCTCCTTCTTGGGCTATAATTGGGTTATAGTTTTCATATGAAAGCTATAAATTGGTTTCATAGTAGGGCTGAGTACATTGGATACTTTTTCTTTCATTCTTGAAATACTTTCCTAAGAAGAATTTGTTCCAGCTCCATCCATGTAAACATGCAAGAGGTAAAATCTCCATCTTTCTTTAAGGCTGCATAATATTCCATGGTGTACATATATCACAATTTATTAATCCATTCGTGGGTCGATGGGCACTTGGGCTTCTTCCATGACTTAGCAATTATGAATTGGGCTGCAATAAATATTCTGGTATAGATGTCTTTGTTATATTGTGATTTTTGGTCTTCTGGATATATATCTAGTAGAAGAATTGTAGGATCAAATGGCAGGT
>CAUYPK010089244.1:0-29650 GCA_963574355.1 Loris lydekkerianus | reverse complement strand
GTGAGGATGAGTGGACGGAGGATGAGTGTGGGACCGTAACCGTGAGGATGAGTGGACGGAGGATGAGTGTGGGACCGTAACCGTGAGGATGAGTGGACGGAGGATGTATGTGGGACCGATGAGTGGACGGAGGATGAATGTGGGACCGTAACCGTGAGGATGAGTGGACGGAGGATGAATGTGGGACCGTAACCGTGAGGATGAGTGGACGGAGGATGTATGTGGGACTGTAACTGTGAAAATGCTTTAAACTCATCACCAGCTTTTGTAATGAGTGAGAGGAATTTTGTTTAAAAGAAGGCTTAACTGTTGTTATAGATATTTTAAAAACCTCTACTTCCGCTCTCTCACCCCCTTCCCTGCCAGTCTTTTTCAAATATTTAGTCCATAGCCATCTGAACACCATTTGTATTTTATAATACAACAACTTTAATTTATATTGGATTTTACAACCTGAAACTAACTTTACAGTTTTTTATTTGAGTCTCTCAATAACTTAGTTTCAAGTATTATTTTCCCTGTTAAATAAAGATGAAAATTGCAATGTAGAGAGGTTAAGTGATTTGACAAGCTGATAAATAAGGCTAAAATTCCAGACATTTTGAAACCAAATCTCATACTCATTTAGTCCCAAGTGGTTTTCATACTGCTCTGTTACATCCAAGGAATCTGAAAAGTTCTATTCCTTTTAAAATATATAATTTAAAAATTATTTTAAGAAACAGTCCTTTTTGAAATGCATTAAATATCAAGTGCTTAGTCTGTAATCTACTGCTGTGCTCTAAATTAACTTTTCTGAGTGATTCAGAAAAGAAGTTTTCTCTTTTATTTCTTTTCATGTGTTGGGGACAGCTTACAAATGTTGTATTTGATGAAGAAACATATGGTTCTACGCTGGTCCTTGGAAATATTTGGGTTTGTTTTTGTTCACTCATGTACACTGTATAGGCAGTATTAGTGCTGCAGTGAGTATGTTGTGCTGGTGATGGCCAAGCAAAGCCCAAGTGCACCTGTCTAAGACAGACCCCTATCATGGTATACTGCCGAGATGTTTCAGCAGTTATAAGTACTGAAGCTCTTTGATTTTTATATTTATGATAGGTAATTTTAGGGTTTAACTCAAAATTTCCAACTACTTCTCTTTCTATTTCCTGTATCAGTTTAATTTGGGACAGTGCTGAGATTGCCAGGAAGGCTATTAAAAATGGAAACACTTGTCTCTGTGATCAGGATTTTTCTCTATCCTGAGCACCCAAAACAAATACAAAAATAAATTGGACATTAAGGCTGTATCAGAATAAAGCTGTACCTTTTTATTTGTTAGTCATAATAATAGCAAATGAGAAAAGGTTTATTCTTATTGTAATTATCACTTTCAATGTGTTTTATATAGTAGGATTCCTAATAGAGTTCAGATTTTATTTGCAGAAAGAGTTATGCTGCAGATTGGGTTAGAGAATCACTGTGCCTTTCCCTGTTATCCTCTTGTGATTGTCCTACTTTTGATCCTCAAATTTCTGAAGATTTTTAAAAAATTAATTAGCTTAGGTGGTTAGAGAATTTGGTTTGCCTTCAGTATAAAAAATATATGTAGAAGGTCTAGCAACCTTGAAAATGTTTACAAAGAATAACCAGTTTTTTCTTTTGAAATTCTTTATTTTGTGCTATCTCTGGATCATTTCCAAATACAGGATAGAATAAGAAAGCTTATTTCCTTTTGCCTTGGTGCTTTTGAATAGGAGCAGAGGTTTTGCAGCTTTTAAAATCTTTCCTAGGAATAACAGACTAGAAACCAGTCTCTTCAGTTAAAAATAATTTTATGAAGTTCCTGTTTATTTGGAGAGGAAATTGGTTTAAAAGGATAGAATGTTTTTTGGTCAACATAATTTTGTCAAGCAGCAATTAATGCCCAGGCAATACTTGGGATGCAGAAATGAAAAACTGGTCCTGTTCCTTGTGTTCATAGTCTAAATAGCTAAGCTGAAAATTACATTATAACAATGTTCTATCCTTGCTGGAGGGAGTAGAGAAAGGCAATGATATCTGAGAGATGTCTTGGAAGTTAGTAGGTGTTTGCCAAGGTGGAGAAGGGAGTGCGTCCCATTTGAAGAAACACGAACGAGAGTGTGGAGCCCTTGAAGGACTTGACTTGGAGAATCACTAAGTATAGTTCACGGACTAGAGAGTAGGGTTTGTCTGAGGAGGAGGTGTGGAAGAAAAAGATGTTAAGTTGGTGGGGCAACAGCAGGAGATGAATTTGTAGAGATAAATGGCCCTACATTGTGAAGGGCCAAGTGTGCCTTGTTGAAAATTTTAGACTTATTGTGTATGCCATGAAGAGCCACAGCAAGAAAAGACTAAACGTTTTAGGAAGAAAGTACTGGAGGGCAGATTGGAGGAGGGAGAAATTGGTTCATTCATTCAATAAACATTTCACCGAGCACCTACTATGTGAAAGTATTCTAGGCTCTTGGGATGGGATAGTGAAAAAGACAAAGATGTCTGCTCTAGGATAGTGTACCTCTTCCAGTGTAACAAGATAAGATAGCAGTAAATATAGGGATAAATTAATTATGCATTATGTTAGGAGCTAATAAATGCTAAGAAAGGAGAAAAGTAGAGTCAGGAGTTTGAGATTACCAGGTGGAAAGTAGTTGCGACTTAAGTGGCAAGATGTCCAGGTCAGAAGCTGTTGCAGTAGTCCAAATGAGAAGTGATGAGGACTTGGGCTAAATGTGGGACTTTAAAATGGAGAGGAAGAATAGACTGGGGTACATATTTTCTCTTCTCTTTTTGGGACCTTTTTATTCTATAAATATATACATTTATATTTATGTTATGGATATAAATCTATAATAAACTGTTATAAGATGACATGGACTTTGTAAAGAGGTGAAACTTTGCCAGCCATACCAGAAGAGCCATACCTCTCCGTTTGCTCCATCCCAACCCTAACCCCCTCCCTCTCTGACAGCACGATGCTATGGTCATCACTTTTCTGCACTTCTTGATAGTTTCATGAGCCAAATGTGTATCCCTAGACACTTACAGCTTAGTTTTGCCAATTACTGTTTTTATGTTAGTATTTCTTTTAAATCTTTTTCAATCTATAGGTTTTCTCTTCTTCTCTCCTTCCCCCTTTTACAATTTATCATCAGAAGAACTGGGCCACTTGCCCGTGGAATTTCTTATAGCCTGGCTTTTTCTTTTCTTTTCCTTTTTTTTTTTTTTATTGGAGACAGAGTCTCACTTTGTCCCCCTCGATAGAGTGCTGTGGCGTCACAGCTCACAGCAACCTCCAACCCCTGGACCTAGGCGATTCTCTTGCCTTAGCCTCCCGAGTAGCTGGGACCACAGGTGCCCACCACAATGCCCAGCTATTTTTTGTTGCAGTTTGGCCAGGGCCGGGTTCGAACCTGCCACCTTTGGTATATGGGGCCGGCGCCCCACTCACTGAGCCACAGGCGCTGCCCAGCCTGGCTTTTTCTCATTGCAGACTCATGGTACTGCTCAACGTGTTCCTCTTCCTTTGTATATTTTATAAGTTGACAGCTGGATCCAGAGGTTTCATCAGACTTTAACATGACAATAGGCAGCAGACCTTTTTTTCATTCAGAACTACAAAATTAGTTCTAAGTGTCTGATCATCTCTTTGCAATGTTAGTGGTTGTTTTTGCTCAATGCCTAGAATTAGAAATCCATTGAGGTTTGCAAAATTGTGATATTCATATCTGTTTTAGTTATTAGCTCTAGTATTTTATAATGAGACATTTTCTCTCATTTACTATTTGGTTAACCCATAGGGAAGGCAAGATAAATGCCTTTTTCTTTATTTGCCAGTTTTCAGGGCATTGAGTTAGTTCTCTGTCACGATAAATTTTGATTATTTTATCAACATTTTTAGACTTTGTCTGGCAAGGGGGCTCTGATTGGTAGTTATAAGAATTATAGATGCTAAACTGCTCCAGACCTCACCTGCTGTATTGGATTAGGCAGAACGCTTCCCAGTTTAGCTCCTGTTGGAAAATTGGCTCATTTTTGTGTTCAAGGAATATTTATTGATTATGTTGGGGTTCTCTTCTTTTCACATACATCACATACTCCAATGCTTTCCTTTGCTTTTTCCTGTACAGATGTTAATATCAAAAGGGTCTGTGGCTGTTGGTTTGTCCCCAGCTGCTTGTGCTGGTGGGGGATAGCCTGTTGTCCAGTTTTTGTCACAAGTATTTTTCCAGGAGATTTTTGTTTTGTTGTCTGGTTGCTTGGTCTGTTTTATGTGGAAATGATGCCATTTTTCCAGAAAGGGGTTGAACCATGAGAGAATTAGAGTAGAACTGAGAATAACTTCAAAGCTTCTGACTTGGGAGGTCTGGCAGATGGTGATGTCATTGATGGAGATTTAAAAAGTAGAAGGAGCAAGGTAATGAGTAGAAGATAAGATCAATTTTTGATTTATTAGTTTTGAAATGCTTAGGAGACACTCCAATAGAGTGCTTGCTTAAGATATATGCTGTTAGAATTTGATAGCAGGAGTTAAGTGATGAAACATCAGTGGTTTGAGAGTGATCAATGCCATTACAAATAGGAAAAATTATTTTTGGTAAAAATTGCAGTATGAAAAACCAGTAGAATAGAAAGCATGCACTTGAAGTTACTAGTAATATGCATTTATGAATTAATAATTTCATATATTTTTCATAAATACATGCAACAAATACATGTTTACATTGAGCAGCAATCCAAAAAAGAAGACACTGTGTGAAGATCCATTTACAAGTATGCAAGTAGGGCCTTAAGTATAGGTGCTATAGATGTAGGATGTAATATTAAGGGAATGCATTTATAAAATCTCAGTATTTTTTCTACTTTAGATGTTAGCTAAAGATATTGGTACTCATAGGCTGCAGATTTTTATATTTTGAGTAATCTTAAGTGTATTCACGCAGAGCCTCTATTTTAAGAGCAGGTGAGGAAATCTCTCTTATAAGCTATTTTAGGTGGTTCTAAGCTCTAACCTCAAAGAGGACTTTTCAAGTAGTATACTGATTTGGATACTCCTTTTTAAACGTTTCATTTATGTTAAAAATCAACCCAAGTGATTTACTTTTGACTTATTTCCTTTGTTCTTTTTCTTCTTTTTCTAAAAAAAATTAGGCCAGTCTTCAAAGACCTGAGATTAAACTTGAATCACTAAAAGAAGATATTAAGGAATTCTTTAAAATATCAGGTTTGTTAAGTTCTTTTTTCTAATTATTTAAGGTAAAAAAGGAAATGTTTTATTTCTTTCTAATTCTTTAAGGCAAAACAGATAGTATTTTATCCCTGGCCTTTCAATTACTCATTCAGAATTGTGAAAAATTTAGTTGAATACGTTTCTATTTGGGGAAAATCAGACATTTTAACAAAATGGTGCAAGAATTGAAGAAAACAGTGAGAATGACTATTTTGCATTAATCAGTTTTAAATACTGTTTGCCTTCCTGGTCAAAATATATTCAGAATATATTAAAGTGTCTCCTTAGTTAAGTAATTTGTCACTTTTTAGTTGTGGATTGTTCCTTTTATAATTTGTTTCCATTACTTTTCTATGTTTTCAAAGAAAACAAAAGGAAACTCCTAATTTTTATAGAGCAAGAGAGAGTTTTCCTATTCCAACCTCTGCACAAAGGAACTGCTAAGTTCAGCGGCTTACCCAGAATATCCCCTGAACTAATGGATCTGACTATTGGTAACTCAAAATAATCTGCTTCTGTTGTGTAGGGCTTTATTGACTTGTTAATTGTAACTGTGTACTGGTGATTTAACTAGGTACTGGTGACCTTTGTCAGGTCCCTATTTCTTGACTTTCCCTTGCAACATTCCTCATAGTATGAGTAGTAAAATGTCCCAAGGTTTGGGTATTCATTGAGTCCCTTTGTAGTGAAAGGAGGACTCTCAATTGGAGAAAATGGTGTAATAATGATATTATTTAAAAATAATATGTTGATGATTTGCTACTTAGTGTTAGCCAAGGGATATGCTAAGTGTATAGGAAATAATCCCTTAGTAATACTTTACATAGTGATTGGTAGTTAAGAAAGATTTTTCACAAATAAATATGATGTCAAAATTTTAGTGATAAAAATTTAATTATATTATTTATTTAAAACCTAATATGTTCATATATTTTATTCTTTTTTTAAAACAGGTTGGGAGAAGAAACTTCAGAATGCAGTTTATAGTGAACTGAGTGTGTGAGTTTTCCCACCTGAGATACTATTTTATTTAGCTATACTTACTTTGTTAGTAATAAAATCAGTATAGCTATGTATATTCATTGTATTATTACTTCTTATTAGTGGTTATATAGCATTTCAAGTAAGTTAATGCAGTTAAAAATTACTGCTCTCTTGCCTGAGAATTAATGAATAGGTGGATATTTACCACCTGATATTTTATATTAATCATTCATTTATTCAGTGAATTAATAAATAAAATATTTTTCTTAAGTTAATATTTGCAGATACCTGAAGCTTATTAACATTCTTTTTATTGTTGCCATTTTTGGACATTATACTTTTTTCTGTCTTCATAAACTGACCATTCTAATCATAATTATCTTTTTTTGCAAAAAATTGATGTCATCATTAAGAACATCAGTGTTTTTGACTGTAGTTTTTCTTTTCTTTTTTTTTTTTTATTGTTGGGGTACAAGAATACAGGTAAAAGGGTACAAGAAACCAGGTTATACTGATTGCATTTGTTAGGCAAAGTCCCTCTTGCAATCATGTCTTGCCCCCAAAAGGTGAGGCACACACCTAGGCCCCACCTGCCTTCCTCCTTCCCTCTCTCTGCTCTTCCTTTCCCCACTCCTCCCACTCTTCTTTTTCTCTCTGTGTAGATTTAACATCAGGGTATGTGTACTAAAGTGTATAGGACTGTTTGTCATTTAAAAAATACATATCTAGAATGTGAGCTTATAAATTTATTCAACCTTCTGTTATTCATCAATTATTGAGTACCTACCATGTACCAGCACTATGCTAGGCACTAGGGATGTAGTTATAGAACAATAAACACAAGTCCTGCCTTCATGGAATTCATAGTCTAATAGAATTTTTCTATCTATAATTTTTTTATTGCTATCATGTATCTCTGTCTCTAGCATTCTAGTTTCTAACACTCCCATTTCCAACTTGCCCCTTCTGATCTGTTAACTGGGAAGTAAGATAATCCTGTTTACCAGAACTGTTTCTAAAATAAAGAGACTGAGATGAAGGCATGTGAATATGTGCTTTTTTAAAATTAGTATTTACCTCTTTGCTTATCACCATCTTCCCAGTTGGTTTTCGAGTTCTTAAATAGCATCAGGTACAAGTGCAGTCTGTTAATTGAAGTTGACTAAGATCAGACCTTTGGTAGTACTAGTCACCAAAGGAATAAATGTGTAGTATTTAGTTGCCTCTTTTTGCTCCTAGATTTCCTTTACCTAGTCATCCTGCTGCACCTCCTGAACATCTTAAAGAACCTTTGGTCTACATGAGGAAGGCACAGGTCAGCTACTGTTCATTGTTATTCCATCTTTGCATGCTGAGTTATGTAATGTGGAGTAAAAGATCCTTATTACTGTCAGGAGTATGTATTATTCATTATGAAATCCTGGGTAAGAACTCCTAAATTGATGTTAATAGTATTTTTTATTTCCAGTAACCCAAGCATCATGCCGATTTAACTATAGTAACCCTGGAAAAAAATTGACTAGTAGGGAAAACAACATGTATCATACTGGCTTGAAATTTAAAATATGATAAAAGCATTATGTGACAATCTCTTCTCCATTCCCTGTGATATTGAAGGAATGAAATGTGAATGAATTTACACACTCTTCCTTAAAATTTTGGCCTTTGAAGCCAGTGTTACTCATACCATATTTGAAATATATTTGTTCTCACAACAGATTGTCACATATTGATTTTATTCTGTTACAGAACTTAGGAGAACCTGCTATCAAAATGGGTTGGCAAATAACTAAGAATCACTTTAAAAGGATAAAATGAAGTTATTTAAAATGAAAAACTATGTGGGGCGGTGCCTGTGGCTCAGTGAGTAGGGCGCTGGCCCCATATACCCAGGGTAGCAGGTTCTAACCCGGCCCCAGCCAAACTGCCACCAAAAATAATAATAATAAAAATAAAAATAATTTAAAAAAAGAAAAACTATGAAAAGCTGTTAAAGTAGAAGCTCAGTACATTCTATCACTGGTCCCTGACTTTTTTAACCTAGTCCACCTCCTTTGGCACAGCCCCGTCTTTAAGCCTTCCTCATAGTGCTGGCTAGGATGCTGTGAGAGGCTGGGAAGCTGTGGCCATTCAAGGGCCATCACAGTCAGAGTTGACCTTCATTCTCTAGCATAGCCTCAAAAATGGATTTTTAAAACCTTTTTAGTATGAAATATTTCAAAAATGCCCTTAAAAACTCCCATTGCTTGGCTTTAACACTTATGCTTATGGTTCTGATACTCTTGAAAATTTTCTGCTGCTTAGATTATCACATTCCTCTATTTTTTAACTTTTGCTTTTAAAAAGCCATCAAGTTGGGGTGTAGTGGCTCACAACTGTAATCCTAGCCCTCTGGGAGGCTGAGGCCGATGGATTGCCCTGAGCTCAGGAGTTGAGACCAGCCTGAGGCAGAGCAAGACCTCATCTCTACAAAAAAAAGCCAAGCGTTGTGGCGGGCACCTGTAGTCCCAGCTACTGGGGAGGCTGAGGCAAGAGAATCGCTTGAGCCCAAGAGTTGGAGGTTGCTGTAAGCTGTGATGCCACGGCACTCTCCTGAGGGCCACAAAGTGAGACTCTGTCTCAATATAAATAAATACAGCCATCAAAATTAGATGTAAAAGGCAATATTAATAAAGAAAGTGGAGATATTTGAAGAAATATTTATTATATTTCTGTTTCTAGGTGGTATCTTTTAGGTAGAAATTACATAATATAAATTTATTGATTTTTCATAAAGCATAATAGTTAAATGATACTAGTGTGAAAGAATTGTGTGGTCTTTGTTGTAAAAATTCAAACTCAAGATATTAAAACAAAAAAAGGTTGTCTCCAAATATTTTTTGATGAAATTAAAAACTTTCAAAGGGTATAGAGATACTAGTTTTAGCATGTTAGATGTGGGAAATAAAACATAGTTTGGTTTCCTATCGTGAGTGAAAAGAACAGACAGAAAGGTAAATAACAAGTCCATTCTTAAAGCCTGTTGCTAATTGCTGAGAGTATATGTGAATAATAAGGGTGTGGGTAGTGTATACATTCTATTTCCTTTCTGGATTTACTCATTTACATCAGGGGTTGGCCAACCACAGCCCATGGGCCAAATCCACCCTGACACCTATTTTTATGGGACTGGCAAGCTAGGAATGTTTGCTTGTTTGTTTACATTTCTAACTGGTTGAAAAATCAAAATAAGAATAATATCTTGGGACACAGGAAGATTATATGAATTAATAAAATATGTTTTATTGGAAAATAATTGTGCTCATTCATTATTGCCTGTGGCTGCTTTTGCCCTACAGTGACAGAGTTACGTGGGTGCAATAGAGACCTTATGACTTGCAAAGCCCCAAATATTTACTATCTGCCCTTTCATAGAAGGTTTGTGCCGATTCCTGCGCTAAATTATTCATTCTTTAAGAGCAGGGACTGTGCTTTTTATCCTGGGCAGATATCTAACACAGTGCCTGGCCCACAGAACACTCTCAGCAAATGTTTGTTGAACTAATTGATTTTTTAACCACAGCCATGCTAATTACCTCCTCCAGCAGTTTGTATCTGCCTATCTTTCTGTATTTGTTCTTGAGACATCCACTTCTTCAGTTGTCTATTTTCTTGGGCGTTTCTCTCCTCTGCATGAAAACTACCTAGTCTGGATCACACAACTTCCCTACCCGTGATGTCTCTTGCACTTCGTAATCTCTTGCCTTATCAGACTTCTGTCTGCTATTCTACTCCCCAGTCTAAGTCCACTCTACTGTCTGCTTTCCTCTCTTCACCCAAACCCTTTGCGTATTTCAGGGGAAAATCAGGTAAGTCCTGTATTAACCATTAGTCTAGTCTAAATTGATTTAATTTTTAGTATTAATAGATTCTTTTTGCTCCCTGCTGTTACTTCCATTAATCTTTATTCATTATCTGATTTCCCTTTAGGTTGTTCCAGACTTTTCATTTTTGTGTGACCCCAATTCTATCTCTGTCTCATTTTTAACATTTGCCACTTACATAACAATATTCAGATTATCTCATTCAAGCTTTCATAGCTTCCCTCTTGGCTGACATGTCTCTTTTTGCTCTAATCCTCTATGATCAATTGTCTGCCATACATTTCTTCTGTGATATCAAATGCAACATGTCAAAAACTGAGTTTATTATGTTCTTAAAATGAGTGTCTCTTCCTAATTTTCCTATTTCTATTTATAGGCTTCCATTATTATGGTAATTTATACTTGAAATATCTTTGATCTCAGTTTCTATATTCAAATAGTCATTACATTATATAAATTATTTTCCTCATCTTTTTTTTTTTTTTTTTTTACTATTTTTGAGACAGAATCTCAGTCTGGGTAGGGTATCATGGTATGATCATAGCTCACAGCAACCTCAAATTCTTGAGCTTCAGTAGTCCTCTTGCCTCAGCCTCCTCAGTAGTTGGGACTATAGACATGTACTACCATGCCTAAGTTTTCTATCAGGGAAGTCTTGAACTTCTAAGCTCAAGAAATCCTCGCAGTCCTCCTGCCTTGACCTCCTAAGAGTGTTAGGATTATAGGTGTGAGCCAGTGTACCACCCTTTCCCATAGTCTTATACCAAATAGTCTGTCTTTTCACTATCAAGGCAATTACCATAGTGATCATGATAATGATGATGATGATGATGATGATGATGATGATAATGATAATGCTGATAACTATGACTGTCTTTTATTAAATGCTTACTTGTTACAGACATTGAGCTTTAATTCACATCCTTCCTTGTTCTTATACCTCCAAACTTTCAATCTCCATCTCCCCATCTCCTTATATGCACTCAATACTATTAACTGACTTTTTTTTTTTTTTGCAGCTTTTGGCCGGGGCTTGATTTGAACCCACCACCTCTGGTATATGGGGCCAGCACCCTACTCCTTTGAGCCACATTGCTGCCCCTATTAACTGACTTTTTAACAAAGCTTCAGTGACTACCAATTGCCCAGCAAATGAAGTTTCTACTCCAAAGCTCAGCATTTAAGAGTTTTTTCTGTCTATGCCAACTTCCCCTTCCACTTTGTCAATTCTCTGAAGTCTTAAAACTGTTCTATGTGCCCATCCAAGTGAATCATTTTGCCTCTTTCTCTCACATCATTAACATTTGTTATATTTTGTTTTGTTGTCTTTGAAAGCCCTTTATGACTGCTTTGCATTATGAAAATCACATCTACTTTTAAGGGTCCGCTCAGATGGCGTCTCTTCTCTGATATTGTTATTGATTACCCTGATTGAAAGGGATCTCCCCCTCTTGAGCTCGTACAGCTCTCTATCATTTTATGATGAATTATCATAAATTTATGATAATTATTATGATAATTAGAATTTATATAATTATTATTATATAAATTTATGATAATTATGATAATTATTTATCACAAATTGCATTTTATTGTAATAATTTCTGTATGCATCTTTCTTATTTTTTTATATGCCTTTTGTTATTTTGTTATATGCCTTTTGAAAGAATCAGTATTTAAAAAATATTTTTACATACCTGTTTCATCTGGTACACTGACCTGTATATAGCTGGAGCTTAATAAGTTTATGTTCAATTAATAGTTCAAGAGTTTGCCATCTCTTCTACCAGTATTATAATATTTATGCAAAAGATGTTTACTGAATGCCTTCTGAGTAGAAGATACTCTGCTATGGAGGCTCAGTAATAAATTAGATACAGATTCTGCCTTTAGGTATCTGCATGGTTTAGTAGTTGAAGTAAAACTTGGACACAGTGACTGTAAAGCATGGTCAAAAGTGCTGTGTGATTAAACGGAGGAGGCTAGGAAGTTTTGCAGTAGTACTGGCAAGGAGGAGGGTGTAGGTGGTTTCTTATCAGATTGTTGTTTTCCCTTTGCAATCAAACTTTTAAAAAATCTACTTGGTCTTTTTTTCCCCATTTTATTCAGTAAAATGTGGGCAGAAAATATTTTGGAGTTATACCATGCAAAAATTCAACTCCTTTTTTTCCCCATTAAAGTTTTATGAGCTATTTTATCTTCACTTAGCTCTTGATCATGTCTTGAGAGTGGGGATGTAAATCAGTTCTCTGAAGTTTTTGGAGAGCTAGGCTGATGCTTCATTTTCTGGGCTGATGAGGTTATTAGGCTTCTTATTCTGCATCAGCATTTCCCAGAGCGTTTTCTGTTGATACTAGTTCTGAGAGATACTCCACAAAAATGGTTCCATGGACAAATAAGCTTGGGAACTTAGGCACACTGCTTTCTTCCTAATGAATCACCATTTATTTTACTAATTTTAATATACTTAATATTTTAGAAGCACTTTGAAAAGCTAATACATAGAGTTTTTATAGATCCCACACCCAGTTTCCCCTGTTATTACATCTTACAGTGGCATATGGTACATTTATTACAATTAATGAGCCCATATTGACGGATACAATGGTATTAACTAAATTCCACACTTTATTTAGATTTGTTTGTTTGTTTGTTTGTTTTAACCCAATATCCTTTTTCTGTTCCAGGATCCCATCCAGGATACCACATTACATTTGGTTGTCATGGTTCCTTAGGCTGTTTTTGGCTATGACAGTTTCTCAGACTTTCCTTGTTTTTGATGACTTTGACAGTTTTGACCAGTACTGGTCAGGTATTTTGTAGACTATCCCTCTGATGGCATTTATCTGATGTTTTTCTCACGATTAGATTGGGATTGTGGGTTTTTTGGAAGAAGACCACAAAATGTGCCATTTACATTTGTCACATCATATCAGGCTACCCTCTACTAACATGATGTATACTATTGATGTTGACCTTGATCACCTGGCTGAGGGAGGATAGTATTTGTGAAGTTTCTCCAGTGTAATGTTACTCTTTTTTCCCTTCTTTCCATACTGTGGAAAGGAAGTTACTAAATATAGCCCACACTTGAGTATAGAGTTATGCTCCAGCTTGAGAGAGGAGTATAGATATAAATTATTTATAGAAGAATTTTCTCTTCCCTGTTCATTCATTCAATTATTTATGTCAATGTGGACTCATAGATATTTATTTTTTAATTTTATTTTTAATCTAATGCTCCTTTATTTAGTTTTCTGCAATTTATTTTGGCATATTAAAAGCTCAGAGAAGTTCTGAAGTAAAGAAACCTGTTTAATTTCATTTAATCCACTATTTTTCAAAGTTGTGTGACCATGAAAGTCTGTTTCCCTGTAGCATGCTGTGGAAACTTCTTTGCTATACCTTAAAGACAAAATAGTATTTGAAAAAACTGACATACAATGTGATAAATATAAGTGCCTAAGTTTTCTTGTGAAATAATACTAGTAAGTTCATAGAGCTCTCACTATGTGCCAGGTATCATTCCAGTGCTTTACGTGTATTCAGTTCTTTAATATTTGTGACAACCCTGTGAGGTGAGTTACTTTTATGGTCTTGGATAGGTCTAATTTTGCAAAACTATTAGGTGGTAGAGCTTGGATTTGAACTTGGATGGACAGTCTGGCTCCAGAGTTTATACTAGCTGATAATATTCAGCTTATATCTCTGTACAATCCAGGAATACTCACTCAGGCAAACTCAAGATGCCATTTACCCTGTTCTCATTAACTTGGTGACCTTAGCAAAAATGAGAATTTTGTTAATTTTACAATACTTTGGTTCTCATCCTCTTCCTAATTGGGCTTTCTGCCTTCTAAAACTTCAGGAACTTTAGGGATAGAGCTTAACTTCCTTATTAAAGCTTGCAAGGCTGTAAAGTGATCCTGTCCTTCTTTACTATTCCCTTCTCATCTCTTGGCTTCTCACACTGTCCCTCCCCATCCTGTCATGCACATAAACACCTCTCTCTCTACTCATATTTCTTGACCTCCTTCACATGTTGCAACAGAACTTTTGCTTGTGCTGTTGCCTCCACTTGGAACAGCCTCCCCCAGTACCACATATTTCTAGCTGGCATCTGCACAACATTCAGGTTATCAGGTGAGGTGGGCTACCTGACTCCCAATCTTAGATACTCAGGTGACCCTGTTCCCTCTCATCATACTTGGTTGTCTGTGTCATCATCTAGATCTGTAGTCTCTGTGAAGCAAAACGAGTGTCTCCCTTTTCACCATTCTATCGTCAACATCTGACACAGTCTCCAGCCCATGATGGATACCCAATAGATATTTTTTAAAATGATGAATGATTTCTCCTAATTCTAGGGTTAAGAAGATCCATGAAGTGAAAAAATAAAAATAATGGATAATGTACCCTCCTAGAAAATAATCAGACCCTTTACCTAATAATTCTGCTTCTAGAACCTTATATAAAGGAAAGAATCAGCAACACAGAAATTTGTGTCTGTAATAACTGTAAAAAATTTAAAAGAATCTAATGGAACAGCAGCAATAGAACTTATTTAAATGTAACATGGTATTTCTGAAAAACAATGTTAAATGGGCATCAAAAATGTCACTTTTGAAGAAATAAAATGAAATAGGAAAATGCATATCATTTACATTATAATCTTGTAAGGAAAAATCAAAATATAAAATAATTACATTTTAATCAAATTATACATAATGTGTGTTTGTGCATGGTTCACTATGAAAGTTTGGAGACAAATTGTTTTATGGTCCATTATTGCACTTCAAAGAAATACAGTCGACAGCTTCCCTTTCTGATTCACCTGTGCAGATTTCAACTTGCGTGGCTTATTGGTGTTGCCTTGAGAGCTTCGTTTGTTTCTATCTATACAGATTTTGTTTCTTGATTTTTGTGTTTCCAAACTTTTGTAATGGCCCACATATGTATATACATGTCTCTGTGCACATAGAGTGCTGTGGTGTCACAGCTCACAGCAACCTCCAGCTCCTGGGCTTAGGGGATTCTCTTGGCTCAGCCTCCCGAGTAGCTGGGACTACAGGCACCCGCCACAGCGCCTGGCTATTTTTTTGTTGCAGTTTGGCCGGGGCCAGGTTCCAACCTGCCACCCTGGGTAAATGGGGCTGGCGCCCTACTCACTGAGCCACAGGCACCACCCTTATTATTTCATTTTTTACATATTCTGTTTTCTAAATTATCTAGAATCTGTTATGTATTTCATAATTCTAGAAGAATCACTAAAATGTTTTCCTTTAGATAACTGGGTTAAAATTGTTTTGTTTTACTTGTTTGATTTTTGTCAGGGTGAAGAAAATAATTTTTAATTTTAAAATTTCATAAGCTTCTTTAATGTCCTACATATTTTATATTATACAAGCTCATGAACTTGCTGCTGTGTGCTTACCCTGGCAGCACTGTACAAACAACTCAGTAAGGTTTCATAACCTTGGCATCTCAGGGTCTCACAGTTGTAGACATGTCAATGTGTGGCAGTGTCTTGCTGAGTGGCATTCTTTATTTTTGCATATATGTGCTGTCCTGAGAATGTTGGAGCTTGACTTAGAGTAAGAAAAAACATTCGTAAATTTCTTATTAAAGTTGGCAAGAGTGGAAGTGAAATCAGGGACATGTTAGTCCAAGTTTATGAGGAAAATGCCATGAAGAAAACGGCGTTGTAAAAATGGATTGAATATTTTTCTGAGGGGAGAGAAAGCGTCACTGATGAAAAGAGGTCAGCCAGTAACAAGCAGAACTGATGAAAACATTGCACAAATTTGTCAAATTGTGTGTCAAGATCATTGGATGACTATGAGAAGGATAGCAGGCCAAGTAAATATTGATAGAGAAACAGGAAAATCTTAACTGAAAACCTTGACCAACAAGTCATGTCTCTTGCATCATGACAGTGTACCAGCTCACACTGTCTGTGAGGGAGTTGTTAGCCAGCAAACCAATAACTATATTGGAACAACCTCCATGCTCACCTGAACTGGCCCCGATGACGTTTTTCTTTACCCAAAAATAAAGGAAATATTGAAAGGAAGACATTTTGATGGCATTCAGGACATCCAGGGTCATGATGACAGCTCTGATGGTCATTCCAGAAAAATGGAGTTCCAGAATTGCTTTGAAGGGTGTACAAGGCACTGGCATCAGTGCATAGCTTCCCAAGGGGAGCACTTTGAAAGTGACTATAGTTACATTCAGCAATGAGGTATGTAGTACTTTTCCTAGGATGAATTTCTGAACTTAATTGTCAGACCTCGGATTATGGATTTTGAAGACTTCTCTTTACTTTCATTGTTATAAAAGAGTAGCAATGCTGCAATACTCACTTTGAAAAATTTTAATGCAATTGCTTCTTTTATAAATCTTTTGCTTCGCATGACTTAGAAATTACCTTATTTATAAAACTCTTAAAATCCTTTGAGTCAATACCAGAGATTCCAATTATTAGAGAAACTGATTTGAAGGCAAAAGTAATTTCATTTTGGAGAGGATATTGGTTTGGGTAAAAGGTAAATGTCTTCCTATTTAAACATTTTTAATGTAAAAGGCTATTCATTTTTTTATTAAGTAACATTTTAAAGCTTTGTATTTATTTCATAAGTTATTGGATAGACCATCACTTTTCATTTATTTTTTGTTGCTAAGTGCAAATTGAAATTGTTATTTAAATAATAGCACAGGAATAATATTTTTTGGGCATTTTGTTTTGATAATTAGGGCCCATTTATTTCCCTTCACATAGGACATGAGAAAAATTAAGTTTCTATAAAACTGTAGTTAGAATGGACCTTCAGGTTTTTCCTCATTTCCAGTTGCTCTCTAGGATTTCTGCAAACAGGGAGCTCACAATTTCTTTGGATTAATCCCTATTTTGAGTAAATCTTTCTTCTTGTTGGAAAGTGTCTTTCGTGTATGAAATAGTCATCTGCTTCTTGTATCTTTTACTCTCTGCTCCTCATTCTGTGCTTGGTATGTAGAAGGCATTCAGTGATTCAGTGAGTGAACAAAGGAGTGAAGGAATATCACTTATTTAAGATTGGAGTTCTTGGGGGACCCTAAAGGATGACCCAGACTCAAACCAGCTACTTGCTTTTCATCTTGAATTTCCACTCATTTTCAGGAAATCCTGACCTGTTTCTGTCTTTGGAACTAACTTCTCTGACCATATGAAATTTCCATGGAAATGATTTCTCTCATCATCTGACTGAGGTTCTTGCAAGGGGTACCTTGGAGAAGACCTCACCACTTTGTCACAGTGTTACAGATATGGGACAGGGCATGGGGAAGACATGGCCAACACCTGGGGTCACTCTTTTGTCACCGTTTTTAGGATTTCCAAGGAGGTGGAATGTGTTCCATTGACAACTAGTTTTGCTATATCCAGCTTTCCTGTTTCTTTGCTGTTCTTTCATGTTCTTTCTATGGTTATGACATGGCTTGATATAGCTCTTTAGAGCTTTTTGCAGCCTGCCCCATATTATTTATATATTTGCCTTATCCTTACCTCCACCACAAAAGCGGTATGTTTCTTAGTGACAGGAATGCTCTTTTATTCATCTTTAGTAATGTGTGCTTAATAGGTGACCAATTAATATTTGTTGAATCAATTTCTTTTTATTATTTGAAAACTCAGATGTTTATTATACCTCATTTTCTCCTGTTCTAGCCATAAAAGCTCCAGTTCTTTGGACTTGAATATCATTTTCTTTTTTCCTCAAATTTTAGTCCTGTTCTTTGTTCTGGTCTGGGTTATTTCTAACTGCCTGCTTTAGTTGTGTAGTGGGCAAAAAAAAAAAAAAAGATAATCAAATAAAGTTTTGATTAGCACTTTTTCAGTTCTTACTATTTTTTCTCATTCTGCTTGTATGTGTTCTTTTTTAAAAGTTTTCTCATTTTTAAGATGAGAATAATATACATCTTGTAGGATTAATAAAGTAACTTATATAAATACATGTAAACCTCATAGTTGTGTTTTGTCAATTTTCCACTTGGAATACTATTGTCTGATGTCTAATTTCTTCTGTATTAATTTTTCTTTTAATTGTTTTCTCTCTATCTTACATTTAACGCTAAATTTAAGGTTGGTAAATTGAAATTCTTGGTACAATAGAGATATCTATTTAGGAGAACCGTGGTTAAGCACTTTACAGATTAAGCAGGCAGTTAGAAGTAACCCAGAACAGAAGAAAGAAGGGGACTAAAGTTTGAGGAATAAAGAAAATGATATTCAAATCTAAAGAACTGGAGTTTTAATGGCCAGAACAGGGGAAAATGAGGTATAATGTCTGAGTTTTCAAATAATGAAGAAGCCTGAATAAACTGTTTTTGACAAAATAACTTTAAAAAATAAGTTAACAAATATGTTTTAGAATATTTTGTCAAGATGTCATTACAAAAGTCATTTTTCTATAACCTTCATGTTTGAGTTTTTAGTAGCTTTTATGCTGTATTAAAATTGTATATTGTAGTCTTGAAAACACATATAGTACAGTTGACCCTTGAACAACATGGGGTTTAGAGGCTCTGCTCTTTGTCCACCTAGCAGTCAAAAATCCACATATAACTTTTGTTTTTTGTTGTTGTTGTTGTTGTTGCAGTTTTTGGCTGGGGCTGGGCTTGAACCCACCACCCTCGGCGTATGGGCCAGTGCCCTACTCCTTGAGTCACAGGCGTCACACCCACGTATAACTTTTTACTCCCCCAAACTTAATTACTAGTAGCCTGCTGTTGATCTGAAGCCTTACTGATAATATAAACAGTTGATTAACACATATTTTGTATGTTGTATCTATTATATACTGTGTTCTTACACTACAGTGAGCTAGAGTAAAAAAATGTTAAGGAAATAATGAAGAAGAGAAAATATATTATTTATCATTCATTAAGTGGAAGTGGATTATCATGAAGGTCTTCATCCTCATCGTCTTCACATTGAGTAGCTGAAGAGGAGGAGGAGGGTTGGTCTTGCTGGGTACATGGCAGGGCTGGAAGAAGTGGTGAAGGTGGAAGGCAAGGCAGCAGAGGCAGGCGTACTTGATATTATTATAGAAATACATCATAATTTATGCTTTGCTTTTTCATTTTTCCAAAAATGGTTCTATTAGTACCGTATATACTCGAGTATAAGCCGAGTTTTTTCAGCACAAAATTTGTGCCGAGTTCGGGTTAACTTGGCTTATACTCAAGTATATACGTATGTGTGTATAGTATCAATCCTTCTACCATTTGCTTCAGTTTCAGTGCCTGTGTCACAGGAGGCGCCGTGTTGTAAAAGTCAAAAGAAGCCTTGAATAATCACAACCCTCTGCCAGCTTGTCTCATGTCCATTTGTGTTCTGTTCCTGCCTCTTCTATACCTCCTTCTCATTGCTGGGGCTGGTTCAGAAGCCTTCATCTCTATCGAGTCATGTTCTCTTCCTTCCTCTGGTGTGGTGTCTATGATGAACTCTTGAATTTCTCCAAGATCCATATCTTGAAACTCTTTACCCCCTACCTTTTTTGCATAATTCACAATCTCTTTCATGATTTCCTTGATTGACTCTATTGTAAATCCTCTGAACTTACACAGCATCTGGGCACCCTTGTCTCCAACAGGAATTCATTGTTTTGAGTTGATGGCTTTCATGGCTTTTTTCAGAAGAGCAACGGCATCATCAGTGGTGTATTTCTTCCTGACTTTCATGATATTCTCTCTGTCATGGTTCTCTTCCATAGTGTTAACAGTCCTTTCCATAGAATACTGTGTGCAATGAAGCTTCAAGGTCCTTATGAACCCCTAACCTAGAGGCTGAATCAGAGACAATGTGTTTGGGGGCAGGTAGACCACTTCAGCACCTTTGGTGTTGGACTCATGGGGTTCTGGGGGACCGGGGCATTGTCCAATATCCAGAGAACTTTAAAAGTCACTCCTTTACTGGCAGGGTACTTCCTGACTTCAGAAACAAAGCATTGATGAATCCAATCCAGACAAAGTGTTCTCATTTGTCCAGGCTGTCAGACTGGCAGCCTCAAGGCTCAAGGGTAAGCAGCTTTATAGTCCCAATCATAAACCTGACTGCATTTGCACAAAACAGAGTTACACTATCCTGTCCCTTTATGCCTTAAATCCTAGTATTTATTTCCCTTCCTTACTAATAAATGTCCTTTGTGGCATTTTTCATCCCCACAATAGGACACTTTCTTCTGCATTTTGAAAACCTGTTTGGGAGTATATTCTTTGCCCTCAATGATTTTCTTAATGGCATTTGGGAAGTTAGCTTTAGACTCCTGGTCTGCAGAAGCTGCTTCTCCTGTTATCTTGACATTTTTAAGTCAAACCTCTTTCTAAAATTACAAACCATCTTTTGCTGGAGTTCAATTCTCCAGCTTTAGATCCTTCGCCTTCTTTTTGCTTTAAGTTGTCCCATGATGACTTTGCTCTTTCTTGAATCCTGTTAGATTCTATAGGTAGCAATAGACCTTTCTTATAGCAATCCTGCAGTCACATAAAAGCTGCCTTTTCAGTGCTACATGAAAAGATATTTCAAAAAAAGTGCACCGTTTTCATGCCTGCTGGCATAGATAGCTGCAGCAGTAGCCTCATGAATTTCCTTTTCTTTCCTTTTTTTTTTTTTTTTTTTACAATGGTCCTTAGTCTGAATTCATTTATCTTAAAATAGCAGGAAACCACAGCTTCAGACTTCAATCTATGGTGCATGTCAAGCAATTCAGCTTTTTCTTGAAATGTCATGATTTTTCTCTGCTTCTTGGGAACACTTCCAGCCTCACTACTGGCACATTGTGTGGGCCCCATGGTGATTCAGGGTTCACAGTATTGCGTGCAACGTGAGGAAAAACATGTGAGAGCTAGGAGGGATTTTTTTTTTTTAACTGTAATAACTCAATTTACTGGAGCGAGAGCTGGTCACATGGAAATCATTAGCTTTACAGGGTGTTTTAAGCTGATACTTGAAAGACTAGAGCTCATCACAATAGCAACAAGTGATTGCTGTGAAATTTTACGGTGGTACAATATGTACTATAGTTATATTTTCATAATTATGATTTAATACTGTGTCTTTGTTTACATTTCTCTCAACTACGCATGGCACTGCGTATGGTCTGTGTGTTTGTAAATTTTGATAAATTTTAACTTTTTATAATAGATTTGTATATACTTTATGCTAGGAAATTATAAAATAGACTACTAGCATCTATCTATGTTTTATGCATTCATGACATACCTAACTTTTTCTTAATTTTTTTTGATACTTCTTTGGCTACATGGTTTTTCCATGAGGTTTTTCAAATTATTGCAAATCTCCCCAAATTTTCCAGTATATTTAGTGAGAAAAACGTGTGCGTAAGTGGCCTTACACAGTTCATGTCTCTGTTCAAGGGTCAACCCTGGAATCAGCCACGCATTGATTTCTATTGTAACTTTCTTTGTTTTTATGTCTGAGAGTTATTCTCTTTTTATTAATTCTAGAGCCATTGTTATGAGTTACTGAAAATAAGAATATTTATAACCATAGTTTGATAGCTAGCAATTTGGTTCCTTATATGATTTTAATATAATAAATAATCAAATTTTAGGAATTGCATTTTTAACATTTATGCAAATTTTATTTTTATTATAATAATTCATTAGAAGGGAAAGGTTTTTTTTGTTAAATAAGCTTTGTCTTACCTGCTCCCTTCACAGTTGGAATGGAGGGAGCAGGTGTTAGAACACTTATTAGAGGAAGTGATATGTCAGCTAAGACTTGAAAGGCGAGCAAGATTTATCCAAATAAAATGGTATAAGGATCTTGGGGATGAAAGATATTGTTATAATTAATATTTGATCATTAATAAGGGATCTAAATAAGGGGTACCAAGCAAGTCTTGAGAACTATTTGTAGTAAAAGAAGCTAATTGAAAATAAGTCAGTAAATGGAATTAGTTTTGGGGTTAGTTCATGTAATTTATTAAGAGTATTCCCTTATTTTTGAACATGTATTTCTACATATTTGGTAAACTAAGCCTGCATTTTACACAGCTCTATATTTTTCCTGCAGATGAATTATTCATTGCTTAGGCCAGTGCATTAAAATTTATTATAAAAGTGCAGCATGACTTAGAGTAGAAATATTTTAAATCATTGAGCATCTATTATATGGTAGACAAAGTGTGATATGTGTCCTAAGAGGTGAAGGATGGGGTACTATAAGAACCTGTAAGCAGAGGCACTTAGTGCCATCTGGGTTGGAGGAGCACGTGAGACAATGTTTCTTCTTCCCTTGAGGGAGGGATATTTAAGCTAAAACCTTAAAGGGCGAGTAATATTTATTTAGCTAGAGTAGAAATAAGAATGTTGGGGGTGTCAACACTTAAGCTCTCATATGGAAGTAAATCTCAGTGAAGTCAAGCTGGGAAGGGGGATAAATTTACACCTATTGGGAATGGTGCCCACTGTCTGGATGGGGGGCACGCTCACAACCTTGACTCAATTTGTGGAAAAAAACCCCAAAACTAGGCATGTAAACAAAATACGTGTATACTGTAATATTCTGAAATTACCCCCCCCCCCCACGAAAAGAATGTTAGGGGTGGGAGTAGAGTATAAAGAGCATATTCCAGGTAGGGAGAGTAATATATGTAAGTATGTGTATTTAAGAAGAAGCTAAAATAATGATAGCTGTAGTAAAAGCAATTAATTACTGAATGATTATTATTATCATCCTATTATACTACTATTTGAAGCAGTTTACATGTATTAGTATCTTTAATTTTTATACATGTAACATCCATATAAAAGAGATATTATTTCCCTTTCATTAATTTGTTATAACTGTCCTTCATGAGTAATATATAGTTCTCTGCTTTTCTCTTCACTGGGTCTGAATTTCAGAAATTTGGCGTTATTTTGTTTTAGGTTCAGTGAGCTGGAAGTGGCCTATAGCCATATTTTAGTAAAAAGAAAAAAATTATTATGGAATTTTAACTTTGAATTATAAAGAATAGTATATTAAAATATGGTATATGTGGATAATCAAATCTATGACTATTAATTTATAATTTATTAATTTATAATTTCCAGTTTATAAGAAATAGAGGGATAGACAAGAAGGAAAATAATACTGTGAAAAATTGTAGGACAAATCAAAATTGTGACACATTCTAAAAGATAACTGGCCTGGACTCTTCAACTAAAAGAGACATAACAACCAAATGTAATGTAATTCATGAGTTTTGAATAGATCCTGAATTTAAAAAATATAAAATATATTTTGGGGATGACTGAAAAATTTTAAATATGGACTAAATATTAGATGGTATTTCAATTTTCTTAGGTGTGATATTGTATTGTGGTACATAGGAGAGGGTCTTTATTCTAATATGCATGCTGAAGTATTTAGGAGTGAAATGTCATGTTTGGAAAAATTACAATATAATTTTTGTGTATTTTTATTTCTTACAGTGTAATTAATGGGATTCAAATATTTACAAAGTATTATTAAATATTTATGAAATACTTATATTTTATGTAATTAACCTTTTTATTATGTTCTATTTTTCCATATACTGTTTATTATTATATGACTTGCTGACTTACTTTTTTGCTTAGCCTCATTCCTATTCTCAACTGAAATATAAGTTCTTTGAGGACTGAAACTTGCTATTATTTACTGCTTGGTTCATAGCACTAAGGGTAGTATCTGGCACATAGGAGGCAATATTCAATATTTGTTGAGTGAACTAATGAATAAGGATAACCAATCTCAACCAGCTTTACCATTTCTATGTAATTCATAATATATTTAATAGTTTTTATTAGTTTAGGTTTTATTAACCAGAAACAATAATAGATTATTCCTTTTGTTTCAGGGAAGTTGGGAAAAAAGAATTTTGAAGAGTTTAAACAGTATGTGCACTGAGCTGAGTATCCCATTGGCACGAAAGGTACTTTTAACATTTTTCTGTTTATTAAGTATTATGATACTAGAAAGCATCATGAAATTATTTAAAGGTTAGGTGCAATTTTTTAACTAGTGTGTTACCTCGTTTTAAAATAAAAATATATATAAGGTCAATTATGTGGGTCTTGTTTACATAGATTTCTATCATGTATACTGCAATGATTATTGCAACAAACCATATCTTTGAAAATAAATAGAAATATAGAATCTGTAGTATAGATTATTTACAAGTTTGGCTATAAATATTATGAATATACTTTAATTAGCATAATAGTCATATTTCTTGAATCAGAGATAGAGTTCAGGCATTCTATGATCTTTTAATAGGCAGTATGGTGCCATCTTTTAATATTAACATAGGGAACAAAAAGAACAATTTGTCATCTCTGTAGAATTGGAATTCTATTTAGATCTCATCCTCAATACTTATCTGTCACTTGGGGCATTGAGGGGGGAGAGGTGGAAAGGAAAGAAAAACCACTTGAGGAATGCTGTGGATTCTTTACAGCTGCTCACAAGTAGTTAAGAACCAGTTTCCCTTCCCTCATTCTCACCACCTGGTATTTATTGCTTGCTGTTGGAGAGAATAGAGTGGATATACTTTTGATAACATCCAAGGACAAATCACTGAAGTCACCAGAAGGATGGTGTAAAAAAAAGGATACATATATATGAAAACCTGTCTAAATATGTAGTATTGTGTAATATACTGTCTTTCATATAGGAAGATGATGCTACTGACTCAGTCACACTCTCTTGGCCAGTCCCCCTTGAGATGCATTTCTGAGATTGCTGGATGGGGTAAGAGATGTAGTATGTGGCTGAGGAGCAGTTTTGCTTTGTGAAATTTACTGGCCAGTACAAATCATTTACCTTCTTTTCTTAGACTCATTAGCACCATACTCTAACTGAGCCATTGAGACTAGATATAATGTAATAGTTAAATAATAATAATTTAAGTGTAACTCACAAAAAAGTTCACCATATTTAATGAAATTATTTTGCCTTTAATGGCAGTTTACTTTTAAATAAGTTACTGATTCTTGTTTTTTAGCTGAATTGCTATAACTTCAAAAATGAAACCAATTTAAAAATTACATTTTTTAGAGGCCAGTTGGAGAACAGAAAGAACTTCTTAATAAATGGAATGAAATGGGAACTGATGAACCAGGTACGTGAAGAACTTTTTTCAAAATTTAATAGTGGAAGAAGAATAGCCTTACTAACTATAAATCCAAAAGAACATAATTAATAATTCTTTTGGAAGGATGGCAACTTTCTTTCCCCACTGATTTTCTATCATCTGCCTTGTTTGCTTGACCTTCTATTTTGTAGTTTAAGAATTACTAATTTTGGTCTACTTGAGGGAGATATGGGGTATGTTTTTCATTATTTTGAAAATACTTAAATCATTTATCCTTTTTAAAAGAAAAATTTTAGAAAATTTTTAAAAAGAGTAAATTTAATTTATTCAGTGGATTTTGAACTCTTGTCTTGTAATTAAGGCAAATACAGGGTAGACATAAAGTTTGTGTGCAATTTAAAATAGTTTAGCATAGTAAATTGCACTTGAACTTTAAGTCCACCTTGTATTTTACTAGCTCCTTTACATTGAGTTATTAAAAATAGGTTAAATAGTGAAAAATAAGTTTCAAAACTCTATAATTTTATTTTGATTCATTTTAATATTTAAAACCTAGTCCATTTTATAAACATATAATGAGTAATGATATTTCATTTACTATGGTGAATGCCAATAGTTGAACACATAGCCATGTACTAGGTGCATAACCCCTTTCTTTCTCTCTTTTACCACTGCTAAAAAAATGGATGAGGTACTAGTTAACATATAAGTGCCATAGAAGAGGAAGCAGTGGGTTACTGGAGTTTCAAAAGAAAGAATAGTTTAATACAACTAGAACAATTCACTAAGAATGCATTCTTAGTACTTTGAGAATTCTCATATAGAACTTATATTATGTTGACGTTGTCAATTCAGTTATAAATAATTTATTATAATTTATGAGTAGAATATTCATAATTTCTTCTAGAGTATTTCAGGGGAGATTGTCTTATCATTTTTATGTTCCTGATAAATGAGTATGTTCCATACTCAATAATGACAGATAATGAATACTCATCACGTTTGGATCAATCTGTTTGCATTGCAAAATATGAAAGAATCACTAATATTTATTATTAATAAGACTTCACATATTATTATTAACTGAAATGTTGTTTTAATCTGTCTTATAGATCTAAGCCTTTTCAGACCTGTTTATGCACCTAAGGATTTTCTTGAGGTAGGTTCTGTTGGATAAATATACATATGTTATTGAAAGAATAATGTGAAAGAAATGATGATGTAAGAATATCTCCACACAGAGGGATCACCATGTATACAGCTCACAGCCATTGAAGCAGTGGAATGACCCGATTAGATCTGTATTTGGCAATTGCTCTTGGAAAATATATTGGAATACAGAAAGTTTAGGGTCAGGTATATCAATTAGGAAGATTTTGATAAAAAATAGTCACTATATGGTTTGATCCCAGTTTTTGGCACCAAAAAACACCAAAAAAAAACCAAACCCACAAACAAAAAATAGTCACAATAAATCATGTAGCCTGCTGAACGTCTAGATGTTCAGTAATATTTTTTCTTTTTTATTCCCCCGCCCTAGGAGTCCTCTGCCCTAGGAGTTTAGGCAAGACATGTTAAGGGCCTGAACTAAGAGAACAGCATTGGAAATGGAAAGAATTTGACAAACTTGAGGGAGATTTTAAAAAGGATTTGGGAACTGATATGGGGACTTTGAGGAAAACAAAAGATAATGATAGCCTTCAAGTACGTAGATTGGGTGACTGGCCAGAGGTTACATTCCCTTGAGATAGAGAACACAGGAGGAGGAACAGGTCTGTAAGTGAAGGTGATGAGCTTCGTTAAGTTTGGAGGCATATCAAACATTCAAGCAGAACTCTTCAGTAGGCCCTTGGAATCCTGTTTTAATTCACCTATCTTTTATTCCTCTCTATGTGTTTTGGATCTTACATGTTAGTCTGTCAGCTTTATCTTCAAAATATATCTAGAATCCACCCACTTTTTATCACCAGCACTGCTATGTCCAAGCTACCATCATCTCTTATTTGGATGATCTTCCTAACTAGTCTTCCCACTTCTACTTTTGCCTAACCAGCATTCGTTCTTAGTACAACTTCCAGAAGGAGGCCTTTATTTTATTTTTTGGGACATAGTCTCATTTTGTTGCCCTTGGTAGAGTGCCAAGGTGTCATAGCTCACAACAACCTCAAACTCCTGGGTTCAAATTCTCTTCCCTCAGCCTCCCGAGTAGCTGGAACTACAGGTGTCCATCACAGTGCCTGCCTCATTTTTCTATTTTCAGGGATCTTGCTCTTGCTCTGGCTGGTCTTGAATTCATGAGCTCAAGCAATCCACCGGCGTTGGCCTCCTAGAGTACTAGGATTACAGGCATGAGCTTCTGTACCAGGCCTTTAAATGAAACTTGGGATAAGCCACTTTTCTGGTATCCAGTGGCTTTCCATCTCACTCTGCTTTAAGTTTTGAAAGTGGCCTAAACCATCCCATTTGATTCGATACCACGTTACTGCTCTGAGTTCATCTCCCATTGCTTTTCCTCCTTCTTTGTCCTACTTCAGCTATGTTAGCTTCCCAGCTTTCCCCTTACTTCCTCCCAGCTAAGAGCACCTTTGCTGTTTGTTTTCTCTGCTTGCAAGGATTTTCACCCAAGTATCTGCCCCCACATTCCCTCACTCTTCATGTCTTTGCTTAAATGTCACCTCAGCAGGGCCTTCTCCTGCTTGGAACTCCTTATGCCTCTTTCTACCTTTGTTGTTCTTCACATTTATGTTACATACGTAACATACTATCAAGCCATTTTGCTTATTGCCTGTCTTTTTCATTACCATGGGGCAGGAGCTTTTTATTCTGTTTTGTTTATGGCTACAACAATTACCCAGAATCAGACACTCATTGACAACACTCATAAGACTTCACAGGGTACAGCCACATAAGGCTTTCTTTCAGCAAGAGAAAGCAAGCAGACACACACACATGGAGAGCTACATTTCCAGTGGAGCTTCCAGGGCCTTTTCTCAGTTGTATAGGATCTGCTTCATTTTTTGAGTTGTGAACCATCATGATACCTGCAAGATATCTTGGTCTAAGGAGCCAACGCGAAAGTTTTTTGATTTAATCAGATACAAGCCACCACCCTGTGAATTTTCAATAAACAATGTGAACAAACTGATGTGGAATGCCTGCATGGGAGTTTTAGATATCAAATAGCACATAAAAGATTAGTTATGACTGGGCGCAGTAGCTCAGGGAGCTGAGGCGGGTGCATTGCTTGAGCTCAGGAGTTCAAGACCAGCCTGCGCAAGAGTGAAAATCAGCCATCTCTACTGAAATAGAAAAACTAGCTGGGCATTGTGGTGGGCAGCCCAGCTGCTTGGGAGGCTGAGGCAAGAGAATCTCTTGAGCCTAGGAGTTTGAGGTTGTTGTGAGCTATTATGCACTCTACCCCAGGGCGACAGAGTGAGACTGTCTCAAAGAAAAGAGAAAAATAAAAAGATTAGTTATTAGTACATTAACATCTTGGCCAAGGGTTACTACCAAACTTCCAGGTATCTCTGGAGATAAGCATAGCTCTACCATGAACCAGTAGTAAGTTAATCCTATCTTAATTTCTCTGTCCCCAACGAGTAAAACAGTGCTTAACACACAGCTGCTCAATAAATATTTATTGAATGAATGAGTAAATGAATGAATGTTTCACATTTTATTTTTATCTATTTTCTGAATCTGTTGTCTCTGATAATCAGTTTTGCCAGAATTAAGATTTTGTTAGAAATTATTTCAGAGCTTTCAGAGTGGTAAATAGTTTCTTTTTGACTTTAAAGAGACAACTGATTGGTAAGGAACTACCTTTATGATGTTGACTTTATTTCTCTTAGCTTATTAAAAGTTTTTCCCAAACATTTCCCTTTTTTAGCACATAAGGGATGAAATTTCATGTAATTTTTTAATCACTATGCTTTCTCCTTAGTAACTTCTAACAATCTGTTTCCTAGAAGACAGTTGCTAAATTGATTCTTTCACGTTGAGATTTTTCCTTTAATTTAAGAACATTGTCTATAATTATTATCTTAGTTATAGTTTCTATGTTTCTAATATTTTCTCTTTTCTGTTACTCATGTATTTATAATTCCTTCTCCTTTTTCTATTTTCTGTGTTTGTGAGTTTCCCATGTAGTATGATCCCTTATTTATGTAATTAGGCTAAAATTATGCTGTTCGATATTAGTATTCATCTAACATGTTGATTCTTTCCTAAGTATTTTATTTTTAAAAATAAATATCATTTATTGATCCATTCATGGATCGATGGGCACTTGGGCTTTTTCCATGACTTAGCAATTGTGAATTGGGCTGCAATAAACATTCTGGTACAAATATCTTTGTTATAATGTGATTTTTGGTCTTCTAGGTATATACCTAGTAGAGGAATTATAGGATTGAATGGCAGATCTATTTTTAGATCTCTAAGTGTTC